>JALXFT010001666.1:157500-160000 GCA_023376895.1 Aspiorhynchus laticeps
ATGTATTGTTGGCTATTGCTACAAATATACCTGTGTTACTTATGACTGCTTTTGTGCTCCAGGGACACATATTATTAATCATAATATAGCTATTTATTTTATTTTATCTTTATTAAAAATAAGAACAAAGATGCAAATAAACAGTAGTTTAGAGCAGCGAGTGATTTCCATCTTTTCTGTTAATGTTTGATTAACAGACAGATCTATATCGAGTCCTACTGTAATGCATGGATCTAATATAATGTTTTTTCCTAACTAAACGTTCATGTAAGACATAACAGATTATGTTTGTGTGAATCTCACCAAGATACAGCGGGGAAAATAAGTATTTGACACATCAGCATTTTTATCAGTAAGGGGATTTCTAAGTGGGCTATTGACACAAAATTTCCACCAGATGTAGCCATCAAGCCAAATATTGAATTCATACAAAGAAATCAGAACATTTAAGTATACAAGTTGAGTCATAATAAATAAAGTAAAATGACACAGGGAATAAGTATTGAACACTTTATTTAACACTTTGTAGAAAAGCCTTTGTTGGTGATTACAGCTTCTAGACGCCTCTTGTATGGAGAGACCAGTCGTCTGCATTGCTCAGGAGTGATTCTGGCCCATTCTTCCACACAAATGGTCTTTAAATCTTGAAGGTTCCTTGGGCCTCTTTTATGAACTTTGATCTTCAGTTCTCTCCATAGATTTTCTATGGGATTTAGGTCAGGTGATTGACTGGGCCATTCAAGCAGCTTGATTTTCTTTCTTTGAAACCACTTCATTGTGTCCTTGGCCTTGTGTTTGGGATCATTGTCTTGCTGAAATGTCCACCCTCTTTTCATTTTCAGCTTTCTGGTAGATGGCAGTAGATTTTTATCCAGAATGTCCCGGTACTTTTCTCCATTCATCCTGCCTTCAATAATATGAAGTCTGCCAGTACCCCTTGCTGAAAAGCAGCCCCAAACCATGATGCTTCCACCCCCAAACTTAACTGTTGGTATGGTGTTCTTGGGTGGTGGGCAGTGCCATTTCTTCTCCAAACATGGTGTGTAGAATGACTGCCAAAAAGTTCAATTTTGCTTTCATCTGACCATACTATAGTCTCCCAATAATCCACAGGCTTCTCCAAATGCTCTTTCGCAAACTTTAACCGAGCCTCAACATGCTTTTTGTTCAGCAATGGAGTCTTGCGTGGTGAGCGTGCATGGATGCCATGGCGGTTCAGTGCATTGCTTATAGTTTTCTTTGAAACAACAGTACCTGCTGATGCAAGGTCTTCCTGAAGTTCTGCCCGAGTGGTTCTTGGCTCTTGGAGAACTCTCCTGATTATTCTTTGGACTCCTCGGACAGGGATCTTACGTGGAGCACCTGATCGTGGCCGGTTTATGGTGAACTGATGCTCTTTCCATTTCCGGATAATGGCCCCCACAGTGCTCACAGGAACATTCAGCATTCTGGAAATGCGCCTATAACCATTCCCATCAAAATGCTTTTCAACGATAAGATTACGAAGATCTACAGAGAGTTCTTTGCTTTTACCCATCATGAAGTCTTTCCTGTGTGCCTCCTAGGTAATGAGAAGCCTTTATAGGCCATCAATTAGGACTAAAGCAGCTGATATCAATTAGTACTGATAGGGGGCAGGGGTTCTCTCTCAATACTGACAGATTTCAGGTGATCTCCTTGCTTTCTATGCCATTTTGCACCTTGTTATCTTCATGTGTTCAATACTTATTCCCTGTGTCATTTTACTTTATTTATTATGACTCAACTTGTATACTTAAATGTTCTGATTTCTTTGTATGAATTCAATATTTGGCTTGATGGCTACATCTGGTGGAAATTTTGTGTCAATAGCCCACTTAGAAATCCCCTTACTGATAAAAATGCTGATGTGTCAAATACTTATTTTCCCCGCTGTATATTTCACAATAATGTACTTTATAGGGAGATCGTGCATCTTATGCACATGCTTTGCAAATGTTTTGTTTTGATCAGCATGGGTTTGAAAATCATATTTGACTGGTTTGGACTATTGATATAAATATTCACAAAGCTGGAACGCTGCGCTTTACAACAATAAACCTACAACTTGAGAAGCAGCTGTCGTCCAGAAGTGAGCAGAGAGAAAGGCACTCCTCTCATAAAGATGATTTTAGATGTTTAATTAGTGTTTGGGATCGCTAGACGAGGGCTTAACGAACTCATTTCTGTGAAAACATCAAATTCAACCAAAACTGACATTTTTCGCTTCTTTTGCCTGCAGCTCAAAAATAGACCGTGTGCATTCACACTCATTTACCAGCACGGTTTTACTAATTATTAAACACCCAGCTCGTATTTCATTTCAAAATCAAGTGGAAAAATAAATTACATTTTATTTTTTTAATTATTAATATGTTGAAAAGTTAATAAATAAATTAACACAAAATGTTTAAAATGATATTTTACATAAAGAAAATAAAGGCTTTTTTTTTTTTTGCATTGACTTTTTTTTTTTTTTTTT
>JALXFT010001666.1:162500-167500 GCA_023376895.1 Aspiorhynchus laticeps
GTGAATATCTGTTAAACTGAATTTATTTCTATGATGCAGCGCTATATTTTCAGCATCATTACTGCAGTCTTCAGTGTCACATGATCTTCAGAAATCATTATAATATGCTGATTTGCTGCTCAAAAACATTTATTATTATTATCAATGTTGAAAACAGTTGTGCTGCACAATATTTTTGTGGAAACATGAAACATGCATTGGATTCACAGATGAATATGTGTATGTCCGCATATAGTCTCAGATTCAGCTGCAATCTGCGGATGTGTTCTCATGTTGTCTGTATGTCAGATGAGCGTCATGTTTTCTCTGTGTTCGTGTGTTTCAGGGCTCAAAGGCTCCGTCCACTCTCAATACTCCCTCAGCTGCGTCCGAGCGTACGGTGGCCTGGGTGTCCAACATGCCGCACCTGTCTGCAGACATCGAGAGTCTGCGTGTGGACCGCGAGGACATCAAACTGAAGGAGCAGTCTAAGAGTATGGATGAGTCCCGTCTGGACCGGGTCAGTACTGACGCTACTGTAACGCGTGTTAAACAAACATGACACAGTAATAAACACATTGATGTTTAATGAAATGTCTGTAAAGTTATTATATAAAAAAATATATGTAACCCTAATAATTAAAAGTCCAGCTCATATTTCACTTCAAAATCAGCTTTATTATTACACACATTAAAAATTAATAAATAAATAAAAAAATACTTTATGCAAAAATATTACAAATTTTATTTTGGATCAAGAATTTTTTTATTTTTTTTTGCATTGTGAAATTATTTTCTTGATAATTAAACACAGTAATTTTTTATTTAAGATTAAAACAGCATTAAATTACCATTTAAAATTTTAAAAACAGGCAGCAAAACATACTTTTTTTTTTTTTTTAAGTGTTAAATTGTCAGTAAGATAACGTGCATTAAATATTATAATGGCTTATTTTTAATTTAATTTCTAAAAAATTAATAATACATATAAAAATGTATACGTATTTTTATGCAAAATACTTAAAATTACATTTTGCATAAAAAGTCGCATTGACATTTTCTTGATAATTAAAGGCTTCGTAATGCAAATAATTTATCAGAATTATTCAGCATCAATGTGTTTAATTATCAGTAAAAATAATGTCAGTGCATCAAAAAATTATAATAACTTTATTTAAATGAAATGTTTTGAATGATTAGCATATTTAAAAATAAATAAATTTCTATATGCAAAATATTTTAAATTATATTTTCCATAAAGAAAACTATTTATTGGACCAAAAGATTTGGTTTAGTAATAAGACATAGTAATAAAAACAGTCCTAAATCAGCATAAATTACCTTTAACTTTAAATTTTTCTATAAATGCACAATTTAAATAATTTATCATAATTATTCAACATCACAGTAATGAAAGTTTAGTATTAAATATGTTTAAATATTAGTAAAATAATAATTAAACGATTTAAAAAAGAGTAAGTATGTTAAAATTATATTTTGCATAAAGAAAGCCAAAATCGTAATGGCAGTGAAATTTCCCCTCATGCTCGTTTTATACTCTGTGCTGTTTTCTGTGCAGGTGCGCGAGTACGAGGAGGAGATCCACTCTCTGAAGGAGCGTCTGATGATGTCCCACCGTAAGCTGGAGGAGTACGAGCGGCGGCTGCATTCGCAGGAGCAGCAGACCAGTAAGATCCTGCTGCAGTACCAGAGCCGTCTGGACGACAGCGAGAGACGCCTGCACCATCAGCAGATAGAGAAAGACTCGCAGATCAAGGGCATCATCAACAGGTCAGACGCGCGCCGTGCACTCGCGACTTTGTCCCTGCGATTACCAGAGCATCCTGGGAATGTGTGTGTGTGTGTGTGTGTGTTGCAGGTTGATGGTGGTAGAGGATGAGCTGAGGGGAAGTGGAATGCCTGACCTCAAAACCAGAATATTCACTGAACAGGTCTGTCACATGCACATCTGTAACTAACCTTCATGCCACTCCACCAGAGTGAGCTGGTGTGTGACGTCATCTCATCTGTCGTGTGTGTGATAGTGAGGAGAGGAAGTGAGCATGTGACCCAGCACTAAACATTTCTGTGTAGACGACCTCACTGATCATAAAGAAAGGGATTCTGTACAGCTTGTGTCACGTAAAGACACAGTTGCTGTATGTTGTTTACAGTAACGTGACATTATTCTAGAGTCGATCTGCTGTGCATCACAGATGTAGGTGTGTGTGTGTGTGTGTGTGTGTGTGTGTGTGTGTGTGTGTGTGTGTGTGTGTGTGTCACTTGTTCCTCAGTAGCTCTGAATACGTCTCATTCAGTCAGAAGCTTGAGTCTAAATCTGTTTACTAACATCAGTTTGACTGGGATTAATATAACGATGAATGTAGCAATAACTTTCCAATAGCTACAGTGATAAATAAACCGATAACTGTAGTGATACTTACATATCGATAACCATAACAGTAACTATACTGATATTGCATAACAGTAACTACACCGATAACTATACCAATAACTACAGTGATAACTATAGTGATACTGTAATAACTATAACGAAAACTATTCTGATAACTATAGTAACAACTTACTAATAACTAGTGATAAATAAACCGATAGCCTTAGTAATAACTATACCGATAACCATGACAATAACTATAATAATAACTACACCGATAACTATAACAACAACTATACCGATAACTATAGTGATACTGTAATAACAATTCCGATAACTATAGTAACAACTTACCAATAACTAGTGATAAATAAACTGATAACATAACAGTAACTATACTGATAACTATAACAATAACTATGATAACCACAGTGATGCTGTAACAACTATAACAATAACTATTTAGATAACGATAGTAATAACTTACCAAGCTACATTGATAAATAAACCAATAACTGTAGTGATAACTATACCGATACCCATAACAGTAGCTATACTGATGACTACAACAATAACTACACCGATAACTGCAGTGGTAACTATAGTGATACTGTAACAACTATAGCAATAACTACAGTGATAAATAAACCAATAACTGTAGTGATAACTATACCGATACCCATAACAGTAGCTATACTGATGACTACAACAATAACTACACCGATAACTGCAGTGGTAACTATAGTGATACTGTAACAACTATAGCAATAACTACAGTGATAAATAAACCAATAACTGTAGTGATAACTATACCGATACCCATAACAGTAGCTATACTGATGACTACAACAATAACTACACCGATAACTATAACAATAACTATACTGATAACTACAGTGGTAACTATAGTGATACTGTAACAACTAATAGCAATAACTTCTCCGATAACTATAGTAATAATTTACCGATAACTACAGTGATAAATAAACCAATAACTGTAGTGATAACTATACCGATACCCATAACAGTAGCTATACTGATGACTACAACAATAACTACAGTGATAAATAAACCAATAACTGTAGTGATAACTATACCGATACCCATAACAGTAGCTATACTGATGACTACAGTGATAACTATAGTGATACTGTAACAACTATAGTAATAACTATTTCAATAACTATAGTAATAACTTACCAATAACTACAGTGATAAATAAACAATAACTGTAGTGATAACTATACCGATACCCATAACAGTAGCTATACTGATGACTACAACAATAACTATACCGATAACTACAGTGATAACTATAGTGATACTGTAACAACTATAGTAATAACTATTTCGATAACTATAGTAATAATTTACCAATAACTACAGTGATAAATAAACCAATAACTGTAGTGATAACTATACCGATACCCATAACAGTAGCTATACTGATGACTACAACAATAACTATACCGATACCTACAGTGATAACTATAGTGATACTGTAACAACTATAGTAATAACTATTTCGATAACTATAGTAATAACTTACCAATAACTACAGTGATAAATAAACCGATAACTGTAGTAAAACTACACAGATACCTATAACAGTATCTATATATCTATACTGTTTTGTATTTACTATTTATTCTTAATCCAAATTATTAATGTGCTGATTGAGGAACAGGAATTAAGATCATGCAACAGAAGTGCACTCACACTCTCTCTCCTGCTCTCTCTCTCCTTACCGTCAAGTAATTTTAGTAACTTATGGATTGTTTTATTTACTTGCTTTTGGCATATTTGACCAAACTACAAACTTTCCAATGATGTCTGTGAGAAAGTGATATTCGCTTGACAAGCTCGCGCACCTGTGTCACCATGCGCTCAATCTACTCTGCGTGCTTATCGGCTCTTGCACATCAGCTATACAGGCGTGAATGTTGCATGTTTAACGTTATATTAATGTCATCTACTTCATAGACATCCTTATAATCTAGTAACTCCATTATGCACTCTGTTCTGTTGTTGGTGTTTCTTTGTCTGGACACAGCACTGTTCACACACTGTGTGGTATCGGAGCATTTTAATGAGTACAGGAGCGTAATATCGGGCCCAAGGCGCATCTGTAACGATAGCTAACTACAGTGATAAATATACTAATAACTGTAGTGATAAATCCAAAGTTCTGTCATGAAACTCTAGATGGCGCAGTCCGATAGGTCTAACTCAATCTGACATCATGACATCATCACATGGCGCAGCTGATTGGTTCTTTTTGTATCGGCAGCCAATGAGCTTGCTGCTCAACATGCAAATACTTGGTTTGCTGTATCAGTTGCAGCGCGCTCAGAAACCTTCCACCTTCCCCAGCTCCACCTGTATAGATCATTAATTACATTTGCATATTGCATTATTGTTGAGCGTACGACAACGTATGATAATGTTCTGTTTATTCTGCAGTCTCTTTAAATGCTCGAGCGCTTTAAAGCAGGATGAATTCTGATTGGCTATCAATTGCTCTGAATGTGATTCCAATGATATCGTTCCTCTGTCATTATCATCATAGTGAGTGTGGACTTCATTATCAGAGCCTTTATTAAAGCTTTACACTCACTGTTGTAAT
>JALXFT010001666.1:172500-177500 GCA_023376895.1 Aspiorhynchus laticeps
ATGCACTATATAGTAAGGCAAGCCATTAATATCTGTGTTTATGTAGGCAGCGGGGTCACTCGGGGTCGAGGGGGACTCGATGTCTCATGACACCGGTTCTGTATCGACGTCGTGTCAAATCTCTTGATCATATCAGCCAGCGTTTGTGTATAGGGGTCAATTATGCTACGACAGATCGTGATCGTGTATCTTTTCCCCATCGTGTAGCACACTAGCTCTTACTGCTATGAGTTTGTCTTCATGATGAAACGATCGGTCCTCGCCGCGGGACCCAGCCGCCAATTTAGCCATAGACACGGACAAGCCATAGCATTGCCCCTTGACCCGATTCAGGAGCGTAGGATGTATATATTTATATATTCACCCATGGAAATATTCTGGAATGCGCGAGAGATGTGTGTGGAGCATCTCTGAATATGGAGTGATGTTTTGAATGTTCATATTATTATTATAAAGATATTATATTCAAATTATTATTGTAATTATGAATTAATTTTATTGACAATGATTGATAAACAGACATGTCTTTCTTTTTGTGAATATGGAGAAGTTTACATTTTTCTGGGGAAATATTACAAAATTTAAATATTTCAAACAAATAAATATATACATGCTTAACATGAGATGTGCTTTTATTTGCTGGAGCGTGAGATTTAATGAACTGAGTGTTATTCTGAATATCACAAACATACAGATTCTTTATTTTTATTATGCAAAGTACACATTTTCCATAGCAATTATTTTAACCAGTAACCTTTCAAGACATCCTTCAGTTTTTTATTCTGATTGTGGACTTTATCATTTGTGACCATATTTCTTTTTCTTTTCTATTTCACAATAGAAATAGTTACTTGTGCATTAAATTACTAATAAAAAATAGGCCTAGATATCAGCGTGCACCTTATAGCCGCCTATTGTGGTCTCGAATTGCAGAATTGAGAGACGTTCTTTAATGTGATGCCAGAGTATGTGATTTTGACTTTTTCATCGCTCCATCACGAGTACAATTCATGCCAACGACCCGTAATATAACTGCATATTTAGCAATAATTCACGTTAAACATATTTATCTAGAAGGATGACTCAAATCAGAAAGGTTATGATGATGGTTCTCAAGGAATTTGTTCCTTCTAGATATTGAATATTTTCAGCTGAAGGCATGATTTAAATAAGTACTACACATTTAGCAGACGCGACTTACAGTGCATTCAGGCTATACATGTTTTTATCACTATGTGTGTTCCCTGGGAATCGAACCCACAACCTTTTGCGCTGCTAACGCAATGCTCTACCACTGAGCCACAGGAACACTACACTTATTCATACGCAATCGCTCTCTCAATAATGCATTCAAACTAATGTAATCTTAAGTGCTACTTCATCTGTATCTGATTACGAATGAGAAGAAACCTGTAAGAAATGCAATTTTTGCACTAATAACATAACCTTCATGTCATTTTTCAAAACACTTGACGCTTGGATACAATACACATGAGCCAAAGATCTTTTGTTCATGAACTAAAATCACTTAAAGTATTACTATTTCAAAATACAACTCGCGCATTACATCTAAATCGAGTGTTTATTCATTTCATTACAACGATCTAACTATCAATTGATACGACTGCTCAAAATGCTACGTAACTTTTACATTATACTCTTGAAGCATAGTTTTTTTATGGAAAATTATGAACAATATTACACATTTAGATTATGAAAGTGAAGCAACAGGACTGGGTGTGTTCAGGTGTGATCAGTTTCAAGATGCCTGTTGTTGGGAGGAAAACAAATCATATCTATATCATTGTTATCAGTATTTGTTTTTACTACAGTAAATGTGTTTTTAGAGGGCGATAGAGCTGGAAGCTGATGAAAACCAGTCATATTTTTGGATGAGGCATGCTTTAACCTGGCCATGACATGCATGTGTGTGTGTGTGTGTGTGTGTGTGTGTGTGTGTGTGTGTGTGTGTGTGTGTGTGTGTGTGTGTGTCCCGAATGTAATTTTGAGGGGCCCCCATAAC
The DNA here is from genome assembly GCA_023376895.1 of Aspiorhynchus laticeps. Classification (NCBI taxonomy): domain Eukaryota; kingdom Metazoa; phylum Chordata; class Actinopteri; order Cypriniformes; family Cyprinidae; genus Aspiorhynchus; species Aspiorhynchus laticeps. The sequence goes on from JALXFT010001666.1 coordinate 174,524, forward strand.
AAAATCAGTGCAATGAATTCCTAGCAATCACGGTTTCAGGCTCATCCACAGTTTATCAGCTTGTATTTACCCCATACTCCTCTTTCCTTACTGTAACCCGACTGAGCATGGAGGAGGGTTTACAGTAGACCCCCTCACAAACAATCACTCTTCTCCAGGCCAGGGGTTTTCAAACCTTTTTGTCAGCCGAACCCCTTTGACATAAATTATTTACTGAAAGTACCCCCTGATATTTTAAGTACATATTTCAATAATTTAATGGCACATTTGCATGTTTAACTTTAAAATGTATTTTTATCAGTTTTAAAGTTTCAGTAATATTTAAATTGCTATTGTTATTATTACACTCAGAAAATGTACACTCACAATCCTTTTTTTTTTAAATACAGGGTTTTCCAAAAAGATAATTATTTTTATACATTTAAGATTTTACATTTACATGACAATTGTATAAACCTGTAACATTTATTTGCAAAAACGTTTATTCGTTAATGGTATACACTCATACCCCTTCTCCACCAACGCAGTTCCAGTGCTGGTTCGGAGCCAGAGCCTAGTTTCAAACCGGTTCTTTGTTTTTCGACACCCAAAGCACCAGCTCCGAACCAGCAAAAGCGGTTCGTAAGTAGCACCAAAACATTGCTGGGCTAGAAGGAAGAACCGCTTGCGTCAGGGGCTGGGGTTACCGTGAACAACAAGAGACAGAAACTGTGGACCGCCATATTTGAAATAGCAGCTAAACACGAACATGTTGGATTCGCCGTGTTTGGATGCCGTTGTAGGTTCGCAAAGCCATGAACGTCAATAACAACACATCGTCCGCCATTGTTGATAGTTTGTTTAGGCTTGTTCGGGATGGATCGGCGCTGCGCGGAGGCATCGGGTGCTGCGGGAGCGACTGGAAAGCTGACGGCTCTTTATGCTTTTGGATCGCTCTCGCGGTGCTTTAGTGTGTTGTGTGCCGATCGATCTGCGTGGCACTGATGCACCTTGAACAAGCCTGTTATGTTTGGCGCTGCTGCAAAACATGAAACGTATTCAGTGACGTAAGACCTGGCTCTGTATTGGCTCTCTAGCCTGTGGGAAAGCAACCGGTTCTTAAAGGGTCGCCAGTCGAACCAACTAAGAACCGGCAAGAGCACTGGCTCTGAACCAGCACCTGGTTCCAGCTGGTGGAAAGGGGGCAGACCTCTGGGCACCTCTGGTCACCCTTCCCCCCCACTAGCGATGCCCCGCACGTGACCACAAAGCAACATGTAGAATATTGCTTGTATAAAAACACTAGGGTAGGAGCCAATGTTTGTATTTATTTAGTGAAGATTTGTTTTTGTTTTCTTTGTTTAATTAGTGTTGAATTGTTTGAAGTTGGTGTGCGTTTTGTTGTATTAATTTCTTTGCTTTCAGCTCCGCTCACGTCTCACACTGGTGAGTTTTTTTTTTCAATGTTATCATCTTCCATACTCGACGTTTTCATCGTCACTGTAAATATGAAAAGCAATCGAGTGTTTGTTTTGATGGACCAGATATGCATTGATGTCACTAGAATAATAATAAATGTTTTGTATTTCTGAAAGTAAACTCATAGTTATAATCGTATGCTGTCAGGAACAAATAAGTTATGTTAAATATACCAGTATTTGAGTTATAATGGTGTATATTAAACAGCAGTATAAATAACCTTTATGTTATTTAAATTTAGTAATTTAAGACATTTAATTTGCATCATATTGATATTCGTACTGGTATTAAATTGCAGTTTAATGGGTAAATTAATTTATCAGAGACAGAAATTCAACAAACACTGTTAGACTTTTATTAGTGCACATAACTTGAATCTATGGAATGTGTGGAATTTATGGAATCTGGTGGAATGTGTGGAATTTATGGAATCTGGTGGAATGTGTGGAATCTGGTGGATGCTTCGTCCGACGGAGCTTCTTTCACAGACTCTTATTTTTTATTAATCACCAGATTTCGACAAACTCGAAGCTTTGGATCTTTTCCTGAAACAATCAGTAGCTTCAGAGACTTTATTTGTCCATCACTACTGATGAGGAAGATTTCTGCCACCTGGAAGAAAAACTAATATTAAAATGAATATCATGATATCCTCAGTATGACCAGTAGATAGCAGCAGAGGATCATTTATCATATTTAGCACATTGTCTCATATCTACTTATCTATTTGCACACAAATGACCTATTTTGAATTCAAAACAGCAATTTTCGGCGAAAGGTGGCTAATTTAGCCTATATTCTTATTAACAATCTTCTCAGTTCCTCTCAAATGTGAATCAAACACATTCACAAACATCTCATGATTTATTTGTTTATTTTGAGCAATATACTCAGAAATGAACTGATATTAACGTTAATCACTTTTTTAGACTACAACTGAATGGCAATTACGAAAATTAACCATGTTTTTACTATAAATAAAACATGGTTACTATATTTAAACCACAAATGAACCATGATCTTGCTACTCTAACCATAGTTTAACCATGATATGTGGTTAGTCTATACAAATGGTTATCAATGCACCAAAAAATCATGGTTACCACACTTTTACTATAATAAAACCATGGTTAATTTTCGTAAGGGGGGGGAAATAGGGTAAGCTCACCAGTTTCTGTTAGTTCGGTTACTTTGGCGTCGCTGTCCTCATTTTAACCAGGTTTTGATTTCTCCTTTGAACTCTTCCCTCCTCTTATTTTGGGCACGTGACTGGATATTGAATGGTAAGCGGTTAATAATAATAATAATTTTTATTTATATAGCGCCTTTCCAACACCCAAGGTCACTTTACAAGTCATGCTTAAGGAACAGAAACAAATAAACATCAATACCAGAAGACAGAACATACCAAGAGCTAAGAGTAATATACAGAGACCACTGACAAGGTTAGATTAGAGATACATAGAGAGTGTAGATAAACGTCCATAACAGGGTACAATTCACAGACTATGAACTGAAG
>JALXFT010001666.1:182500-322500 GCA_023376895.1 Aspiorhynchus laticeps
AAAGCAGCTTTTAAATAATAACATATATAGAAGAAGCACAGCGTCATTCACACAAACACTAATCACCATCATGATGAGACTCATTAAACTGAAATATGCAATAAACATTAATTTAACAACATTAGATGTAACACACAACCCTAATAAACATAACTGATAAGAAAAAACTAAGAAGAAACATCCAATTTGAATCGTCTGAAATGTCTATTACAGTTTTTCACCGTATATATTCGGGGAACTTACCGTTCCCTATCTGTCGGTCACTACGAGTTATGTCGTGACGACATAGGGGATTTACTTGGAAGCCCCAATCATCTCTGACTAGAGAAAACGCCAATGAATATTGGCTAGTGGAATTTGCATACCTGAGCCACTCCCCGTGCACACGGGTATAAATAGGCGACAGGTGCATCCACTGATCAGATTTTTGCTTCGGAGCCAAGTGGATGAACGTGTTGATCTCCACAAAGCCATTCATCTGTCTGGAAGCTGTTCTGGTTGGCGTCACGGTGCGAACAGCAGTGTCCCTGTCTGCAGCGATTCCCCTGGGCACTTCAACTAAAAGAGCAGATTTCCTAAAAGAGCAAAAAGCACGGCCGATTCACGTCTTTTTAAAGACGCTGTTCCGGCCGTGTCCTCTTGGTTGCGGTCGTTTCCTATCCTCCGTCGACAGCCACGATCGTTGTCTTCAGTGTCTGGGCATCCAGCGCGCTGAAGCTGCGTTCGTGGATGGTTTATGCGTTCGTTCTGAGCGTGTAACCATGGCAGCGCTGCGATCGCGCCTCTCTCTCCTCTCGGGGATGGGAGAGGCTCCCTCTGTCACTACCCGCGCTGGCTTCTCTGCCACGAGCAGAGAACCATCGGCTAGTGCTCTGGGCGATCTGAGGTTACAGTGAGAGCTTTCCGCTGGGTCAGTCCCCACGGACCTTTCACTCCTCCCGCAGCAGCTGTTCTGTGCGGCTCCCCGGTGATTCTGCTGTGCCGTCTCACGGCGTGCCCAGCGTTTCATTTGGCGCGCTGATAGAGGATCAGATGTCGATCGCGGCATCGGTGGATGGGCAATCGTCCTCTGAGGATGAAGATTCGGCGAAGCTGCACCCCTCGTGTGTTGCGGCGGCCGCCGAATCAGACCCAGAGTTGACAGCCGTGCTTTCCCGGGCCGCCGCGAGATCGGGGCTGGAGGCGTGCACACCTCCTAGTCCCGAGCCCTCACGGTGAGATGATTGGCTCCTCGGCACGGGCCGTGGCTCTCGACCACGCCCTGCCCCGGTTCCTTTCTTTCCGGAAGTGCACGAGGAGCTGATGAAGTGGTGGACGGCCCCTTTTTATGGCCAGAAGCGGCTCGTCTGCCTCCTCCATCCTCGCTACCCTCGATGGCAGGGCGGCTACGGGGTACGTCGACATTCCCCAGGTGGAGAGTGCGGTTGCAGTGCACTTGTGCCTGCAAAACGCCGCCACTTGGAGGAATTGTCCTCGTCTCCCGTCCAAAGCCTGTAGGCTACGGCCGCTCTCGCGGCCAAAGCTTACAGTGCTGCGGGCCAGGCCGCCTCTGCGCTGCATGCCAAGGCTATCCTGCGTGCACACCAAGCCAAGGCATTAAATGCACGAGGGTAATACCAACCCGAGGTTGAAGCAGGAACTGCGCTCAGCGACTGGCCTCGCCCTACGGGCGGGGAAAGTCGCAGCGCAGTCCCTGGGAAGGCGATGTCCACAGGTGTTGTCCAAGAGCGCCATCTATGGCTCTGCCTTGCTGAGAGGAGCGATGTCGACAAAGTGAGCTTTCTCGACGCTCTCGTCTCCCAGGCTTGACTGTTCGGCCTGTGAGGACTGTGCCCAGCAGTTCTCGGCAGTACAGAAGCAGACCGAGGCAACACATCTTGCCCCGGCGTGATGCACCGCTCCGCCGCAGAGCAAGACCCAGTCTGCTTGTCGCCGTGGGCGCCCTCCTGTGCCCTCCAGAGTTAGGGAACAGGTAAGTAGCGGCTCCGCCCCGTGCTGAATCGTAAGCCGGCGCGTCGAGCCTCATGCAGGAGCGTGGCGCCCCCTGTGTTCCAGCTGGCCCCTATGTCGTCCAGAGAGGCAATAAAGCGGCCCTGACACAGGCAACCCGGAGATGTGGGAGCCTGCTTGATCTCAGGAGATGGCGAGGACAGCGCCACTCCTTCCCCCGAAGGAGGGCAGGGGGAGAATCATTCATTCTGTTCCGCCGCTGGCTCAAGGGCCAGCGGTACCCACATTATCAAGTAAGAGCAATTCCCTTTCCTCCGAGTTTTTAGGTCCACGGGTCGACAGTGTGCGACGCGTTGCCTCCTCACTCTCACCCGCGACCCATTTTGCCAGCGGCCAAGAGAGTGCAGTTCGGGGACGCAGTGCTTCCCCACGCACCTCTAGCCAGTCCCTACAGGGACTCAGGGAGTTCTGCGAGGATGAGTCAGAACGCAGGGCCTTCTGTACCATCCAGCCTTACTCCCATTCGCTGCACCACTGCGGGTACGTCGATTGTGCCGTTGGAGCCACTTGCACGGCGTCTGGAGGCGTGGCTTGCGTTGCCCAGCCCGTCTCGTTGGCTCACGCGCACAATTCGACTCGGCTACGCGATTCAGTTCGCCAGGCGACCTCCCAAGTTCAGCGGCGTTCTCGAGACTGCGGTGGCAGCTCGGAATGCTCCTGTCTTGCGCGAGGAGATTGCTGTCCTCCTGGCAAGGATGCAATCGAGCCGGTCCCTCCAGCCGAGATGAGGCAGGGGGTTTACAGCCCTTATTTCATCGTACCCAAGAAAGACGGTGGTCTTCGACCAATCCTGGATTGCGACTCCTGAACCGGGCCCTGCACAGGCTCCCGTTTAAGATGTTGACGCACAGGCGCATGATCAAATGCATACAGCCCCGGGATTGGTTTGCAGCGATCGACCTGAAGGATGCTTACTTTCATGTTTCGATCCTTCCGCGACAGACCGTTCCTGCGGTTTGCGTCCGGGGGTCGGGCATGGCAGTACAGGGTCCTCCCCTTCGGGCTCTCCCTGTCCGCCCGTGTCTTCACAAAGATCGCGGAGGGTGCCCTTGCCCCGTTACGGGAAGTGGGCATCAGGATCGTCAACTGTCTCGAGCATGGCCCGCACACGAGAACAGTTGTGCGATCACAGGGACCTGGTGCTTCGGCACCTCAGCCAGTTGGGGCTTCGGGTCAACTAGGAAAAGAGCAAGCTCTCCCCTGCGCAGAGAATCTCTTTTCTTGGTGTGGAGTAGACTCGGTGAGTATGAAGGCGCGCCTCACGGAAGAGCGCGCCCAATCAGTGCTGAACTGCCTGAGTTCCTTCAGAGGCAGGACTGTGGCTCCGCTGAAACTGTTTCAGAGGCTCCTGGGGCATATGGCATCCGTAGCTGCAGTCATGCCGCTCGGATTGCTTCATATGAGACCACTTCAGCACTGGTTGCACTCCCGAGTCCCGAGGTGGGCATGGCGCCGCGGTGCACTTCGGGTGAACATCACACAGGAGTGTCGCCGCTCCTTCAGCCCCTGGACAGACCTTGCCTTTCTACGGGCCGGGGTGCCCTTAGAACAAGTGTCTCGGCATATTGTTGTCACAACAGATGCCTCCAGCACGGGCTGGGGCGCTACATGCAACGGGCAGGCAGCCTCGGGGCTCTGGACGGGCCTCGACTGCTTTGGCACATCAACTGCCTAGAGCTGCTGGCAGTGCATCTAGCCTTGCGGCAGTTTCGGCCACTGCTGTTAGGCAAGCATGTGTTGGTCCGTACTGACAACACTGCGGCTGTGTCGTATATCAACCGGATGGGGGGTATACGATCACGCCGCATGTCACAGCTCGCCCGCCATCTCCTCCTCTGGAGTCACACGTGGCTCAAATCGCTGCGCGCTGTCCACGTTCCGGGGGAGCTCAATCGTGCGGCCGACACGCTCTCACGACAGCTCACTTCCCCGGAGAATGGCGACTCCATCCCGAGACGATCCGGCTGATCTGGAGTCGAGTCGGGGAAGCTCAGGTAGACCTGTTTGCTACCCACGAGTCCTCCCACTGCCAGCTGTATTTCTCCCTGACCGAGGGCACCCTCGGCACGGACGCACTGGCACACAGCTGGCCTCGGGTATGCATCAAGTATGCATTTCCCCCAGTGAGCCTGCTCGCACAGACACTGTGCAAGTCAGGGAGGACGAGGAGCAGGTCCTGCTGGTCGCGCCGTTCTGGCCCACCCGGACCTGGTTTCCCGAACTCATTCTCCTCACGACAGCCCCTCCCTGGCCCATTCCTCTGAGGAAGGACTTCCTCTCTCAGGGGCTCGGCACCATTGGCACCCGCGTCCAGACCCGGGAACCTCCATGTGTGGCTCCTGGATGGGACGCGGCAGACTTGAGTGGTCTCCCACAGGCGGTGGTAGAGACCATCACTCAGGCTGGAGCTCCTTCTACAAGGCAAGCCTATGTACTGAAGTGGAGTCTGTTCGTGAACTGGTGTTCTTCTCGCCGAGAAGACCCCCGAAGATGCACGATTGGAGTAGTGCTTTCTTTCCTGCAAGAAAGGTTGGAGCGTAGGCTGTCACCCTCCACCTTGAAAGTGTATGTGGCCGCTATCGCGGCCCATCACGATGCAGTGGACGGCCGGTCCCTGGGAAAGCATGATCTCATCGTGAGGTTCCTGAGGGGTGCCAGGAGGTTGAATTCCCCTAGGCTACCCCTGAGGCCCTCCTGGGACCTCTCTATCGTCCTGGCTGGACTTCAGAGGGGTCCCTGTGAGCCGCTGGACTCAGTCGAGCTAAGAGAACGGGTAAGTAGCGGATAACTGTCAGCTAAGACAGCGCTCCTGACCGCGCTCACTTCCATCAAGAGGGTCAGGGACCTCCAAGCATTTTCGGTGAGCGAAGAGTGCCTTGTGTTTGGGCCGGACTACTCTCACGTTGTCCTGAGACCCCGGCCTGGATACGTGCCCAAGGTTCCCACCACGCCCTTCTGCGATCAGGTGGTGAACCTGCAAGCACTGCCTTCGGAGGAGGCAGACCCAGCCTTGGCGTTGCTGTGTCCCGTAAGAGCATTGCGCATATACGTGGACCGCACCCGGAGCTTCAGAAGCTCTGGGCAGCTCCTTGTCTGTTACGGTGGTCAGCAGAAAGGGAAGGCTGTCTCCAAGCAGAGGTTGGCCCACTGGATAGTGGATGCCATCGCCTTGGCGTTCCAATCCCAAGGCGAGCCGTGCCCCATGGGGGTGAGGGCTCACTCCACACGGAGTGTTGCCTCCTCCTATGCGTTGGCGCACGGCGCCTCTCTGGCGGACATCTGTAGAGCTGCGGGCTGGGCGACACCGAACACCTTCGCGAGATTCTACAGTCTCTGCGTTGAGCCAGTTTCTTCCCGCGTGTTGGGTAACAGGTAAGTGGCGGGAAGAACTGGCTGGTGTCATGCTTGCTGCGCCATTCCCCCTCACCCGGGGATACGAGCGCCTGTTTTCTCCTCCAGTTCAGTTCTCCGGACGGCGAACCCTGGTGGAGTTCCTCTAGCACCCCCGGCAGTCAAATTGGGCGGAGCAGTCTGACGCCAGGCCCAGTACTTGTGCTAGCTCGCCCGGGTCTCCGGTCAGTCCCTGTACTCGGCTAGGTGTCCGTATGGCTTTGATTCCCTTCGGGTAATCCCATACGTGTATTCGTCCACGGTAAGGTTTCCCTCACGGTAACCCGTGTCTTCCCTTTGACAGAGCTCTCTGTCCGGCCCTGCTGGCAGCCCTCCTCCCTACTCCTAGGTAGGATCTGCCCCAGGGTCCACTCGTAAGTAGTACTGCCCCAGGCCTGGGTCAGTCCATATCAGTGTCTCCACATGGTACCTCCCTTTGGGCAGGATGTGGCCTCCGTAGCGCCCTTCTCCGGAAGGCTCGCTTCCCCGTCGTTACTGCCAAGCTGTAACAACAAACAGGAAAGACGTGAAACATCTTTCATTGAAGGTCGAAATCCCTTCCGACTCTGGGGTAAGGAACAGCGGCTTGGCTATCTCCAGCAGCGATGTACTCAGTGGTCCCTGCGGGCACCAAGGTTAGCGAATTTGCGCTGGGGCGACGGGAAGGTTGCGACCTCTCGCATGGCATTTGTCTGTCACGCGCTCGCTTGTCAACATCTGCATGCCACAAGGTCGTGACGGGTTTCAGGTTGTGGCGCTTTCCATAGGACCCCTATGTCGTCACGACATAACTCGTAGTGACCGACAGATAGGGAACGTCTCGGTTACGTACGTAACCCTCGTTCCCTGATGGAGGGAACGGAGACGTTATGTCCCCATGCCACAATCTTGAACCATCGCTGGGTGCCAGGGACACGTTCTTGGCTCCTCAGCGTAAAACCTGATCAGTGGATGCACCTGTCGCCTATTTATACCCGTGTGCACGGGGAGTGGCTCAGGTATGCAAATTCCACTAGCCAATATTCATTGGCGTTTTCTCTAGTCAGAGATGATTGGGGCTTCCAAGTAAATCCCCTATGTCGTCACGACATAACGTCTCCGTTCCCTCCATCAGGGAACGAGGGTTACATATGTAACCGAGACGTTAACCATTTTCACAGTTTTTTTACTGTTAAAATCACTACATGATTGTAATAAGTGTATTAATCCTGAAGCTGATCATCAGTGCAGCAGCGTCCTCTGCTGGACACTCATCACATCACCAGTGTTGGGTTAGTTACTCAAACAATGTCATATATTACTATTTACTCCTTTCAAAAGTAATGTTGTTACTTTCTGGCAGCAGTAATTAGTTACATTGTTTCTTCACCCCTCACAGAAGTTGTAACTGTGTATCTTTTTTTTTTATTGCAATAAACAAAGATTACAGTACGTACAAAACATACAAAATACCTTTCAATAATAACCTACTTATGGATTAATAGATAACAAAAAAGCAATATGATATAAAAACTCTTCAAATAGACAGAAATATAGTATATTAATAGAAGTATATTAAGGAAAAATCTTAAACATGGCACAAATTCTAGATGTTTTTATAGCTTTCTTGTTATAATTGTATTTAAATACAACTTCAGTTCTTGTTTGAAGATGTAAAAACGGGGTTTACAATTAATATTGTAACTGTGTATCTTTCACATAAATGTTACTAATAACATATTTCTGACTCATCATTTGACCAAAATACACATTATTAGTTATTACAAACACTCAATAGTGATTAACAGTGACATTCAAGTATTAGTGTTGTATTAATCTCATTAATGTGTAGCTTGAAGCTAATTGTAATTTCTCTGTATATATCTCGATTATATTTTATTATGTATTTTATCAAATCACATGAGTTTGTAAGAAATGTTTAATTTTCAAAAACAATGTTTAGTTATAATAATATAATGCTGATCAGAGTAATACTGAGTGTTCAGATCATCTTTTTTTCCTGACAAAATCAATATAATGCAATATTTCTATCTGCAGAATGTAAGCTTTTCTATATTCCGAGCTCACCTGCTGCACTGAGACATCACATTCATGCATGAGTCGTGAAAATTATGAACATAAATCTACGAATTAAATTACTTGATTGTTGGATATTAAATCAGCGGGTCGAGGCATCAGAAGCAACTAAGCTGTTGGTAACTGTATTATTATTACTGAAATCATATTAGTAGTTACACTACTATTTACTGCAAAATGTAATATTATTACAGCAGTGGCGCCCCCAGAAAATGTTAATAGGGGTGTCCAGATGAGGCCACAGCAAATCTCGGGGTGGCACACCAAAATAATGAAATAAAAAATAAAATGATTAAAAGTTCCACTTAATGTGTGTTATACGTATTTACTTTTGGTTCTGGTTAATGTAATAATATTATTTTAATTAGCATTTAATTACTTACTCTTTAAATAGGTCTTTTAAATAATAGACATCAGCAAATATATGGGCAAAACCAAAAAAGGGACAATATTTAAATTGAATTATTCTGACTGAGCTTTATTAAACAGGGTTTCTGCAGGATTTTTAAGCTCAAATGTAAGACCTTTTCATGACCTTTTTAAGACCTGCACAAATAAAATTAATACCATATGAGCGGGGTAGGGCAATGTCTATTGTATCATATTAAAATGTAACATGACTGTAAAAAGAATAATTTACAGTTCAGATAAAAGTTTTCACAAAAACAAAGTTTTATAAAATGTTAAACTTTACATTTCAGCCTTTAAACCATTTTTAAGAACATGGATGAGTCAAAAGTACTACATTTTATATTAATTTAAACAATTATCAATAAATTATTATATCAATCAAATTACATAAATTAAGGGTGTGCAATATTGACAAAAATTATATCTCTGTGATTTTCTGTGATTTTATCGATAACGATAATTAGACAATATTTTGCTGAGTGTGTTATTGTGCTGATATCTTATTTCTAATTGCGCTGACAGTTACAAATAAATAAATAATGTTTTGATATTTTAAACAAAACAGTGAAAGCTGATGTTTGAAAATATTAAAAAAATTAAAAGGTACCTTAAATGTGAAATTAAAACCGCCAGCAGGTGGCAGCAGGTCACTGTTAATAAGTGAGTCACTGCGATTGAACTGAATCATTTAAACAGTTGATTCATTCAGGAACGAATCATTTAAACAGTTGATTCATTCAGGAACGAATCATTTAAACAGTTGATTCATTCAGGAACGAATCATTTAAACAGTTGATTCATTCAGGAACGAATCATTTAAACAGTTGATTCATTCAGGAACGAATCATTTAAACAGTTGATTCATTCAGGAACGAATCACTGTAATGTTGCTCAGAGACGCAAAACAATGCTGTGGCTTTGTTTGGAATGATTTTTGTTTTTAGAAATAGAGCAAAAACAGGAAATATGTTGTCTAAAACGTAAGTCTCTTCATATTAACTTCTTGTTTATTGAACTGTTGTATAAAATCAGTATCACATTTGTAATTATGCTTACTTTTGGTGAAAAAAACGTCACTCTTCGTGTGATAGTAACTATATGAAATGATATAAATATATAAATTTTCTGGCCCATATCTTGAATAATGTGATAATTCTAAATGCATTTTAATAGACTGATTCATGCAGTGAAAGAACGCAATATAAATGCGCATGCGCACTAGTCTAACCTTCTAGACCATCGTAATGTATGCGCGCACTCTGAAGGTGTTTCATTTTGTTTGCTTTTCGCAATATACTCGTTAAAACCACACATATATAGCACATCAATACCATGGTAAAAATGTAACTATGGGTTTTATTTAGTAGGCTATTTATATGAAAAACAGTGGTCTATACATAAATGCACAAACACTAATCACAAAAAAAATACTGTAAATTATATTCCATTACTCCTTTAATACATTTAATATGTCTATTAAATAAAATTCGATATGAATATCCCACATGACATTTCTGACACAATACCATGGTGCAGTTAACGTTAGTGTTACTACAGTAGATCCGTGGTAAATGATGGCGATTTGTAGATTGAAAAGCCTTCTGACTGTATCGTTGTTGCACACAGTGTTTCTCCTGTTCGTCAGCGCTGTTTCATAGTGATTTGTGTTCTTTGCTGAATTCGGCTTCACACCGGATCTCACAGCGGTGTTTAGTGGTCTCGTGAGCGGCGTGACCGAGACTCATCAGCGGGAGTGAGCTGGGCAGCTGCTCTGGTGGCGCCAATATACAATCTTTTTTGGTGGCTGCAGCGGGCGCTGCATTTTTTTTTCACTCATAAACTATTGTGAATTTACATTATGCATTTAAATTAATAGTACCCACTGCAAAATCATCCTAGGGGTGGCCACAGGGGTGGCCAGAGGTGGCCACCCCTTGGAGGCGCCCCTGTATTACAGTAACTAGTTACTGCACATTACAAACTTCATTAAAAACAACCACATTAACACATATTATGATTTCTGAAGCGTGCATACATATCATACTGTCACTTTGAGTGATTCAAAGACATACAAACATTAATAACGATAATAAACATCTAAAATCGTCTTAAGAAAGATTCCAAGAAGTTGGTAAGAATGCAACAATGGAGTACAATTCTTAAGAACATCTTATTGTCTCTAATATCCAGTGACTACTAAATTGCCCCAAGCAATAATTATGATCAGACAATTAAATATGTTTATAGCCACTGTTGTCATACCATTGATATTACCTGAGAAATTAAAGAAATAGCCTACACTAGAGCACATTTAATAGATGTGTGGAGTAAGAACATACTGTATAAGAGCCGAAGTGTTTAAAACACACGAGCACAGTTGTGTTCATCTGCTTCTCCCATTGGCTGTTTTTATAGCCTCTATGTGCCTTTCTTTATTTTTCTTCTTCTTTTGCACATTCAGTTAATGTAATGAAACTAGCGTGCTAAGCCAGTAACAGTATTGACAATCTCGTGTAAACATGACCGAAGACGCGAGAAACGGAGAAACAAAGTGCATCAATTGCATCCGCTCCGATTGATTCGAACTCGTGACTTCGGTCATTCAGTTTAAAGGGGACCTAACGCACACCGTTTCACTCAATCTCATGTTGATCTTGAGTACCTATAGAGTAGTGCTGCATCCTTCATATCTCCAAAAAGTCTTTAGTTTTATCATATTTATAAAAGAAAGATACAGATTTACGATTCTCTCCGAAAAAAGCCGAGCTCCTGGAGGCGTGTCGTGTGGGCAGAGCTAAAGAGTGAAGGTGTGTCGTGTGGGCGGAGCTAAAGAGTGAAGGTGTGTCGTGGGCGGAGCTAAAGAGTGAAGGTGTGTCGTGGGCGGAGCTAAAGAGTGGAGGTGTGTTGTGTGGGCGGAGCTAAAGAGTGAATGCGTGTCGTGGGCGGAGCTAAATGGTGAAGGTGTGTCGTGGGTGGAGCTAAAGAGTGAAGACGTGTCGTGGGCGGAGCTAAAGAGTGAAGGCGTGTCGTGTGGGCGGAGCTAAAGAGTGAAGGCGTGTCGTGGGCGGAGCTAAAGAGTGACCAGCACTTGCTCCAATCGTCAACAAAACACAGACATTTAATGCCGTTTCACTCACCATCTGCAGTTCTGAATCATGAGCGGGATCTTTTATAGCTGGGACCGCTCCATCTTTCAGTATTAAACGATGTGCAAATCCAGCGTCGAATTGGGCCTTGTTTATAAAACGTTCGTCAACAAAACACTTGAGAAACTCCATCGCTGCCCCGGAAAAACAAACTATATCCACTGTTCACGTAACGCTGGGTTGTTTTGGGAAGCTGAACAAGGTTATCTTTCCCTCACAACCAAAAACACACTTCTTTAGAGACGTTCTTCCCGAGCGAGTCCCGTGCAGCGCTGCCGATTGAAGCGTGCTGATTGGCTGCTCTCGCTCCGGTCGATGCGTGCAGGGGCGTGTTCTTCTGGGAGAAATGCCCATATAAGGAGTTCCACCGTCGTTTACGTCATAAAGAACAACGATCGAAAAAAACTCTCCGAAACTTGTACAAATCCGGAAGTGAGATTTTTGGCACAGAAATACTCTGTTATACGTCCAAAAATTTTTTTTTTAACTTTGTCCATGCTTAGCATGAGAATCCACCTCTTTAACAGTGTAAACAACTCTGAATGCATGAAACAGCATTGTACTGCCCCTTTAAGTGATTCACTGTCAAAAACCAGATCAAATCATTTTTGAATTTCGACATCCCTTGTAATGATTTTAAAAAGCACACATGCTGTAACTGAGCTTTCCGTAACTCCGAATCAGTTTCGAAGCGCTCCAATCGGATGGTGTATTGCGAATCATTTGATTCAGATCAGGACATTTGAATAGGGTTGTTCGACTTCATGCGGCGCCGCAAGAATCTGCTGCCGCCGGACAAAAGCAATGCATTCTGGTTAGAACATTTGTCCGACTTTGATCGGCGCTGCAGCCGCCTTACGATCACATGTGCCATCAAAGTACCGCGAGAGCAAAACGAGGTCAGACGCTCGAGGTCTTCTCGGGTCCTAAAATCCGTGCCCGAGCCGAATCGACCCGAATCACTTCTTACCCGAACCCGACGTGCATAAATAATAATAAAAAAAAAAAACTCCAACCCAAGACAAGACCCGATGAAATTAGACCCGTGTCCGACCCGACCGCATTATTTACTTATTAGCCTACTACTTTATATTTTTGCCTGCCTGATGGCAGGTTATTTCTGAGTTTGGCTTTTAATTGTAACCAGTGGATTTGAAATTTAAACGTGATCATTTTATAAAAAATTAAATCGATAGGTTAATAAATCATGGATTTGCTAGTTTTGTCTCTTATTCACCTGGTCTCCGGTGAAGGGCTTCTGCACACACAAAGAAAATCCTTGCATTGACACGCAGCGTAATGATGGATCTCATATCTATAAGATGGATTTCTGAGGTTACAAACGTGTTCCTTTTTTACGTGCGTTGAACTTAACATGAACGCACTACGCGTCTGGGAAAGTTTAAAAGAATTCGGGTCTTATCGGGTCCATTTGGGAAAAGCACATTTATTTTAATTACCCGAGACCCGAGGCTGCTGATACCGAACCCGACCCGTGTCCGAGGCACTCGGAGAAGCTTTGGACCTTAAGCTTTTGAAGTATATTGTTACAAAAGTTATATTTTAAGTAAATGCTGTTCTTTTTTAACTTTTTATTCATCAAACAATCCTGAAAAAAGTATCACAGGTTTCCAACATTGATAATAAATCAGCATTGCATGAAATGCATTTTAAAGTATATTAAAATTTTGATCAAATAAATGCAGTCTTGATGACCATAAGTGACTTCTTGCAAAAATATAAAATAGTAATGTATCCAAACTTTTGACATATATACCTGTATATATATTAGTGCTGTCAATCGAGCCACAGTCCAGGATCATGATTAATCACAAATTAAAAATATTAGGATTTACCTGTAAATGTGTTGAAATAAACAAATGCATGACTAACTAGTTTAAAAAAACATAACCTTTCACACCTCCGCCAGGTATGAGACATAATCCTTATTATTCAGCCATTATCAGTCTTTATACTGGCAATAAAACGTTTACCGCATCGCTTCAATCCCAGAACACATTTGCCCAACTATTATCAAACGTATTTCTAAATAAATACAACAAAACATTTATTGCGACCTTACGTGAAGTATTATGATAAAATGCATTATGAAGAAGAATTGGACCTGTTCTGGTGCATTAGAGCAGAGGTCTTCAACCCTGTTTCTGGGGACCCACTATCCTGAAGAGTTTAGCTACAACCCGAATCAAACACACCTGAAGCAGCCAATCAAGCTCCTCAAGACTGCTTGAAAATTGCAGGCAGGTGTGCTGAAGCCGGTTGGAAATAAACTACTGAACGGGGCTTCAGGCTTATTCTGCAGCGTTTATATCAGCCTTTTGACGGCTTGTGTCTCGGAGCTGTAAAAACGGTTACACTCACTAAAAATGAATGAATCGCGTTTGTACCGAACACTTATTACAAAACAAAAACAAACACTCTCTTTCAATCATGAATGTTTCTCTCAGTTAATGTGCGCGATCTCATAGTTTGAAGCGTCTGTCGTAGCAAATCAACGCATGCTGTTGTGAATAATTAAGCGAAGCATCTTCTCATTGGATAAGAACACGCAGTCTCATGAATAATTTAATAGACACCGACGCGTCATCGATGTATTATCCCTGATAGCACACCTGCATCACGGAGACTCTATTTGATGTCTGCATTTACATCAGCAAGACGTCTTCTATCAGATGTCAAATAGACGTTTATTAGATGTCTTTAAGATGTTTATGGTTTATAATGTATGTAAAACTGACATGTACACACTTTGCTCCAGATATGCATTGATGTCACTAGAATAATAATAATAAATGTTTTGTATTTCTGTATTACGAATACAAAGTAAACTCAAAGTTATAATCGTATGCTGTCAGAAACAAATAAGTTATTTTAAATATACCATCTTATATTTGAGTTATAATGGTGTATATTAAACCGCAGTATAAATAACCTTTATGTTATTTAAATTTAGTAATTTAAGACATTTAATTTACATCATATTGATATTCGTACTGGTATTAAATTGTAGGTTAATGGGTAAATGAATTGATCAGAGACAGAAACAAGAGTTAGGCTTTTATTTGTGCACATAACTTGAATCTGTGGAATATGTGGATGCTTCTTCTTTCACAGACTCTTATTTTTTATTAATCACCAGATTTCAACAAACTCGAAGCTTTGGATCTTTTCCTGAAACAATCAGTAGCTTCAGAGACTTTATTTGTCCATCACTACTGATGAGGAAGATTTCTGCCACCTGGAAGAAAAACTAATATTATATTAGATATTCTCAGTATGACCAGTAGATAGCAGCAGAGGATCATTTATCATATTTAGCCCATTGTCTCATATCTACTTGAATCACAAACTATTTGCACACAAATTAATTCAAAACAGCATTTTTCGGCGAAAGGTGGCTGATTTATATCTTTATTAACAATCTTGTCAGTTCCTCTCAAATGTAAATCAAACAAACATGTATCGATTTTATGTATTTATTTATTATAGAGATACTCAAAAATGAACTGATATTAAACCTTAATCACTTTTTTAGACAACAACATGACTTAGGCTACAATTACAAAAATTAACCATGGTTTTACTACAAATAAAACCAAAAAAACTATGGTAACCACAAATGAACCATGGTCTTGCTACTCTAACCATAGTTTAACCATGATATTTGTAGTAAAACTGTGGTTAGCCGATACAAATGGTTATCAATACACCAAAAACTTTCTTCAAACTCCTCGATGTCACCGTCAGCCTCTCCTCAGGGTATCAGCCCCCGTCTGGCCAGACTGAGCGGAAGATTCAGGAGATTAGGAGATATCTCCAGGCCGAGCATGCACAGAGTTCCCTCAAACAAACCTCACCCCCTTCCAGAATGAGAGGAGGGAAGAGTTCACATGAGGACAGCGACGCCAAAGTAACTCAACTAACAGAAGCTGGTGAGCTTACCCTATTTGTTCCCCTCTTATGAAAATGAATCATGGTTTATTATAGTAAAAGTGTGGTAACCATGATTTCTCACGACATAGCAACACTGCATTGTTAACTGAAGGTATTACTGACATAACAGCAAAACGTACTTTGCGCAACATTAAGCTTTTTTAATAATAATAATTTTGCTGTATTTTTTATAAGAAACATATACATATATTTAGTAATATAAATATTACCAAATATTTATATTAGGCCTACTAAATATATGCATTTACAAAATATATGCTTTTCTTTTGTATAAGAAAAATAAACAAACGGTTTGCCACTGGAAGCAGTGACTTTCTTGACAGTACAACAGTTAAACCACTTCTGGACTTAACCAAAACACAGGGACGTGTTCCTACCAATATCCAGCGACTACCAAACTGTCGCTAGCAATAATTTTGATCCAGCAATTAAATCTATGTATATGTTTTTGTCATTTCAGATGCATCTGAAAGGTCATACCATTGATATTATACCTAAGAAGTTAAAGTAAATACCTTAGAAAGCTGCGCGCTGTTCCCAAAACCAAATGTTCCTTTTCTCTCCTTTCCTTTCTTCTGCTGGCTTCATTTGCTGGCCTTTCCAGACGTGTTTCGGTTGTTTTAGTTGCTCTTTCATTCTGAAGGAAAAGGCCAACAGGGCATCCTTAGTCATTTCCGGAGGAGGGGGGGGGGGCGACACAAACAGCTATGTTTCGCGTTAATATGGAAGATTACACATATGGTAGGGTATCATCTGTTAAATATTTAAGTGCATGCACCCAATGGAAGTTTCCGTTTCCGGCTGATACAACTCAGTCCATCCAGAAAGAAATGTGGCTTTATGAACATTCCAGGAGACTTAATTCTGGAGTTCATCAGAACTTTTTCTAAATCTGGCTTATTTTCCGAACAGGAATGCGTTTCTTTCTCATATTGTCCCTTTTTTTATGAATCAACATGTGCATGCCCAACATTGTCTTTCTGCTGAAAATCTGGGTGCAATTTCTGATGTATGATGCTTGTCAACGTTTAAGTGGACATATTACATCAAAAATGATATTTAAAACAAAAATATGAGTTGTCATGATTTTTGAGTATATATATATATTTACAGAAACCATGACTATTTTATATTTTTTCATTAAAATTATTAATAAATGAAGCAAACAACTCAACCCTGTCACAAGTTCACAACCCCGTAACAATGAGAAATACATATATTTGTGACGGAGTTCTATATAAAACACGCCGTCAGATTTTCATTGAATGGATTATTATTGTCGCTTTCCTTACACACCACATTTAACAAACTTATAACAATTTATTTTTGCTAGTAATTCATTTAAATGTCTGAAACCAAATTTGATGTGGTTGAAAACACTGAATGGTTGTGATATAAAGCTAAAAGCACTGAGCTCAGCGCCAGACAAAGCGCAAAGCACGTCTGAATCAGTGAATGTTGTAATACACGGTGATCGTGCGCATCAAATGCTTCAAATCAACGCGTTTCGGCTTCTTGGAGGCAGTGCTTCATTTGTAGATTGCGAGGTCCTGGAACAAAGTGTGGTGATCTAATGATCAGAGGAGGGAGAGCTAACGGAGCATTCGCGTATGGACCAGCTTAACTGATTACCAGCTTGCAACAGTTACTTTTATAGTTGTAGGCTACTCTAAAAAACAATGGGTCTTTTATTTCAACATATATATGTTTGGGTAGTTTTTGTGTAACCCATCCTGACAGTACAATAGTCGCGTTTGCGTGGATCATTGCAGGGCTAAGCCCCCCCCCCCTCTTGACGCCGGGCCTGCATATATGGCAACAATAAATAAGTACATTTGTATACACTTATGGATTAAAATAAAATGTTGAAAAAGTAATAATTTTCCATTTTAATTTTATGTGACGGGGTTGAGTGGTTAAGCTTGACTACCCTCCCTGACTAAAACATGCCTCAAAAAATATGAATAAAAAGTATGATACTACTAACTATTTTCTACACCACTATTAAAGAGCCCTGAATGATGTCATTTCTGGTAAATTATGTCACATATGGGTGGAGTCTAAATTATTATGGGCATAGAATTGTTAGTGTGACGGGGTTGAGTTCAGACTGAGGGACATAACTTTAAAGTCTATTTTTTATAAAATATATATATTTTTTTTTGGAAAAATATTTTTTACATGAAAGGAACACAAACAAATGCTTACATTGTTGCCAAAAATCACAGACACTATGCACATTTTGTTAATAATTTTCTAAGTACAAACTCAGTGAAGTGCCTCAGGGACACGACAAAATGCTTGGTTTAAGATAGATATAAGACATTATTTTATGCTAAAAAATATAAAAATACAATAATTATTTTTATTCATTATAATGGGCATCCCAAAGTTTTGTGAAAAGCTTCTAACAATTAATTTCGGTGAACCACCACTTTAGAAACTTTGAGGGACTGAAATATTACTGAATCCCAGGAATGACCCATATATATATATATATATATATATCAGATCAGAATCAGAATGAGCTTTATTGGCCAGGTATGTTTACACATACGAGGAATTTGTTGTAGTGACAGAAGCTCCACAGTGCAACAGAAAGACAGCAACAGGACACAGAAAATAAAAGAATAATATACAAATATCCAAATAAGCAATGTACAAAACAGCAAAAACACAATATATAATATAGACAATTATGTATGTACAGGTCAAGTATGTGCAAATTTGAAATGAGAAAATAAAAAGTGTGTGGTGAATGGATAATGTATAATAGTTGTGTGTTCCGTGTTTAATGTCAAGTGTTCATGAGATGGATTGCCTGAGGGAAGAAACTGTTCCTGTGTCTGGTCGAGCTCTGTAGCGTCGACCAGACGAGGGAGTGTGCTGGATGTGAGGGTCCAGAGTGATTTTACCAGCTCTTTTGCTCACTCTGGATAAGTACAGTTCTTGGAGAGAAGGGAGGGTTGTACCAATGATTCCCAGATGAGTGTGAGATATCCCAGCCTGAAATTTTGTCCCAGTCCTGCCCTGTTCTACATCGTGGTTGTTCAGTTATGATACATTCATTAGCTAACAATATTAAATATTAAATGTAAGTTATTTTGTATTAATGTGTCAATATGACGTGAGGATCAGTTACCAGCGTGACACTAAAACAGGTAGTAGTAATGTGTACTTTTTTACATGCCTTTATTAGATAGGACAGTAGTAGAGAGCAGACAGGAAAGCATTGGGTGGAGAGAGAGAGAAGGGGGGGGATTGGCACGGGAGTTGAACTCGGGTCGCCGTGAGCACAGTTGCGCTGTATGTCGGCGCACTAACCACGAGGCCATTGGCGCTGACAGTAATGGGTACTTTTTACTTAAGTACATGTCAGAGCCCATACTTTACTTTAACTTGAGTAAACAAGTGTAGTCAGTACTTCTACTTTTACCAGAGTATTTTTAAACACGAGTATCTATACTTCCACTTGAGTAAAGGATGTGTGTACTTTTGCCATCTCTGTGTATTATTATTATTAGTTGTAGATGTATAGCTGTAGTATTCACTGTGCTTTTGTTTCTTTAGTGTCTCTTAAGAGTATTGCTCTCGGTGCGTGTTCGCAAGGATCTGGTCACCGGACTGCAGCTGATGCGTAAAACGTATCTCCCGGGAACCCGCTCCGGTCAGAAGAAGTGTGTCCCGTCACACAGCGCCTGCAAACCAGCTTCAGGTAACCAGCCTCCTATACCTGCTGAGATCAGCTAATGAGTGACTAAACCCTTATATTGAGCTAAATATGATGTATTATATTCAGTGGAGGTAACGAATACCTGCAATCATGAGCCGACATTCAGACCCTACTGTTAAAAGCTTTAGGCACTTGTGTAAAAATGCAGTAAAATGAGGATGCTGTCAAAAATAATGTCATAAATAGATTTTCTTGATCACTTAACTTCTATGAACTAAACTAAATCAACATTATTGTGAGCATCTTTGTGTTTAAAGCAGCTTTTGTTCTCGGTGCTCTTGAGCAGAGTTTCTCAGGAGCTTTACAGGAGGTTTCTTGAAGCGTCTTGAGACACAGTTCTTCTGGATCTGTGTGAGTGTGTGTGTGTGTGTGTGTGTGTGTGTGAGTCTGTGTGAGTGTGTGTGAGTCTGTGTGAGTGTGTGTGTGTGTGTGTGTGTGTGTTGTGTGTGTGTGAGTGTGTGTGTGTGTGTGAGTGTGTGTGTGTGTGTGTGTGTGTGTGTGTGAGTGTGTGTGTGAGTGTGTGTGTGAGTCTGTGTGTGTGAGTGTGTGTGAGTGTGTGTGAGTCTGTGTGAGTCTGTGTGAGTGTGTGTGTGTGTGAGTGTGTGAGTGTGTGTGAGCGTGTGTGTGCGTGTGTGTGTGTGTGTGTGTGTGAGTCTGTGTGTGTGTGTGTGTGTGTGTGAGTGTGTGTGAGTGTGTGTGTGAGTCTGTGTGAGTCTGTGTGAGTGTGTGTGTGTGTGTGTGTGTGTGTGTGTGTGTGAGTGTGTGTGTGTGTGTGAGTCTGTGTGTGTGTGTGTGTGTGTGTGAGTGTGTGTGAGTCTGTGAGTGTGTGTGAGTGTGTGAGTGTGTGTGTGTGTGTGTGTGAGTGTGTGTGAGTCTGTGTGAGTCTGTGTGAGTGTGTGTGTGTTTGTGTGTGTGTGAGTGTGTGTGTGTGTGTGTGAGTGTGTGTGTGAGTCTGTGTGTGTGTGTGTGTGTGTGTGTGAGTGTGTGTGTGAGTCTGTGTGTGTGTGTGTGAGTGTGTGTGAGTCTGTGTGTGTGTGTGTGTGTGTGTGTGTGTGTGTGTGTGTGTGAGCGTGTGTGTGTCTGTATGTGTGTGTGAGCAGAGTTTCTCTGTAGCTTTGCAGGAGGTTTCTTGAAGCGTCTTGAGACACAGTTCTTCTGGATTTAGTCTCAGTTTGTTCTGTTTCTTCATGTGACTCCAGACAGACTGATGATGATCAGATCACATCTCACTGGATTATTACAATTAATGGCTAAATGAATGATATTTCCTACTGACACACTACAGCAAAAGATAGAAATAACTGAGTTGTGTCTGCTTTGGTTCAGTGAGCGTGTGGTCCCTCCAGGCCTCCAGTGTGACCCTGGGGCTCCGGCTCCTGATCTCTGTTTGGGTCTCCACCGGTGGAACAGAAACTGGGTATATAGGGGTGCCGCTAACTTTTTTTAATAAAATATTTTAAATAATAAAAAGCTTTGCTGTTAAAGTTAATGTAATGAAACATTTTTATTTAACGTTTTTTAGCATTTTTAATAAGTTCAAAAATGCTGTTTTGAATTCATTTGTGTGCAAATCGTTTGTGATTCAAGTAGATATGAGACAATGGGCTAAATATGATAAATGATCCTCTGCTGCTATCTACTGGTCATACTGAGAATATCAGGATATTCATTTTAATATTAGTTTTTCTTCCAGGTGGCAGAAATCATTTAACTCTTTCCTCGCCAGCGTTTTTGGTGATTTTCACTAAACTTTCATGGCCCCCAGAATATTTAGTTGTATGAATATCTGAACATCCAATATATCAAAATAAAGAACATACCTTCTACAAAAAACAATCTGTTTTATTCCAGGTTCAAGCGTTCTTTTTTTAATCAACACTTGAATATAGGTAGGTTTCATAAAAAAAGCAACATTTTGAGCAAAAAGCTGAGAAAATCACATTTTTATCTGGAGGTGTATTACAGAAAGATCCTAACTTTACAATCTTATCTGTTTGGTAAACATGGTAATTTCAGTTAGGACCACATTTAGGACAAAAGCTATTACAGAACAGCATTTCCTAAGTGTTTTATCTCATCTTAACTACAGATAGAAACCTCCTAACTTGACAAAACATCCTAAAAGCTGTCTTAACTTTAGGACAACCCCACAGCTGTCTTAACTTCAACATTATCTGAAAGCTACGGGAAAACCCGCTTACAGCTGCGCTGTCCAACAATGGAATTACATTTATTAATAATTGAAAATGAAGAACGGAGATGTTTAATGGTAGAAAGACTCTTGGAGGTCTCTGAAGATGTGCCAAAACACTTGTAAGTACTTACAGACTGCTGTGCAACATGATCTTACACAGTTACTGCAACCAGAGACCAACACAGCGTCACGGAGCATTACCGGTTATATTTGCGTTTTTCAAAGTGAAGTAGCTTCTATTGCAAAAATGTCACAACCTGGTTTGTCTAAGGTTTCCAAGAGGAGGTGAGCTTTCAACTATCAAGACTGAGTTTTTCAGAGCGAGTAGAATGCCAGGCGTTATAAGATTAGTGAGTGTAAATAGCATATTTTCTTAACGAGATACTATTTAGGCTACACTAAGTGCAAATAGCAGTATTTTTAGCGATATGCTATTTACTATTCAACTTGAACTTGAACTTGAAACATATTATTCTTTTATTATCTGTGTCCTGTTGCTGTCTTTCTGTTGCACTGTGGAGCTTCTGTCACTACAACAAATTCCTCGTATGTGTAAACATACCTGGCCAATAAAGCTCATTCTGATTCTGATTCTGATCTGATTATATATATATATATATATATATGGGTCATTCCTGGGATTCAGTAATATTTCAGTCCCTCAAAGTTTCTAAAGTGGTGGTTCACCGAAATTAATTGTTAGAAGCTTAGCCCTGCAATGATCCACGCAAACGCGACTATTGTACTGTCAGGATGGGTTACACAAAAACTACCCAAACATATATATGTTGAAATAAAAGACCCATTGTTTTTTAGAGTAGCCTACAACTATAAAAGTAACTGTTGCAAGCTGGTAATCAGTTAAGCTGGTCCATACGCGAATGCTCCGTTAGCTCTCCCTCCTCTGATCATTAGATCACCACACTTTGTTCCAGGACCTCGCAATCTACAAATGAAGCACTGCCTCCAAGAAGCCGAAACGCGTTGATTTGAAGCATTTGATGCGCACGATCACCGTGTATTACAACATTCACTGATTCAGACGTGCTTTGCGCTTTGTCTGGCGCTGAGCTCAGTGCTTTTAGCTTTATATCACAACCATTCAGTGTTTTCAACCACATCAAATTTGGTTTCAGACATTTAAATGAATTACTAGCAAAAATAAATTGTTATAAGTTTGTTAAATGTGGTGTGTAAGGAAAGCGACAATAATAATCCATTCAATGAAAATCTGACGGCGTGTTTTATATAGAACTCCGTCACAAATATATGTATTTCTCATTGTTACGGGGTTGTGAACTTGTGACAGGGTTGAGTTGTTTGCTTCATTTATTAATAATTTTAATGAAAAAATATAAAATAGTCATGGTTTCTGTAAATATATATATATATACTCAAAAATCATGACAACTCATATTTTTGTTTTAAATATCATTTTTGATGTAATATGTCCACTTAAACGTTGACAAGCATCATACATCAGAAATTGCACCCAGATTTTCAGCAGAAAGACAATGTTGGGCATGCACATGTTGATTCATAAAAAAAGGGACAATATGAGAAAGAAACGCATTCCTGTTCGGAAAATAAGCCAGATTTAGAAGAAGTTCTGATGAACTCCAGAATTAAGTCTCCTGGAATGTTCATAAAGCCACATTTCTTTCTGGATGGACTGAGTTGTATCAGCCGGAAACGGAAACTTCCATTGGGTGCATGCACTTAAATATTTAACAGATGATACCCTACCATATGTGTAATCTTCCATATTAACGCGAAACATAGCCGTTTGTGTCGCGACAGTCATGAGATAACTGATGAGAATCACGTTACTGCTGGAGAAATACTCGGACTGTTTTCATTTGATTTTTCATGTTATTGGTTTTATTATTGTGCAGTGTTTATTATGTTCTTCTCCAATCTTATCTACATAATGCTATTCAATCACTGTCTCAAACCCGGAGATATATCACGTTTAAGATGGTAAAACCAGTATCTGTGTTGTTGTTTTTTAATGTCAAATTTAACATTTACACATAACATTGTTTACATCAACAAAATCCATCTTTACACTGCAAAGGTAACATCATACACATATTTAAAGAAAACTGCATAATGTAAATAACCTATAAAAACAGAAACTGCAATATCATGAAAATATTAAATATTATTCCCTATTGCACAAGGCCTGTTTTTTCTTCTTTAGATTATATCGTTATTGTTTTTATATAAGGTAGGCCTACTAAATCCATATTTTTCATATAGTGTGTATATATAATAATTTTTTTCCAGAAATGAAGTCTTGTGCAACATAAAGGGCATATATTTATGTCTATCTGAGTTAGTGGGCTCAAAGCATAACAGACGCAGTGTTTAATAAAAACGAAATGTATAATAAAGTTTTTAGAATATGCAGATTTATCTTCAGGTGACTGTACAGTGTAGCAAAGTAAAATAGAAGGGTTTTTTATTGTAAATGTACTCGAGTTAAAATAAAAGTAGCTACCCATCATTAAATCTACTCCTAAGTACACATTTTGTCAAATAAATGTAACGGAGTAAATATACTTTGTTACTACCCATCTCTGAAAATAAGATATTATGAAATTGAGAGTTTTTGAGCAGGTCACTCACCATGTGTTCTGCTCTGCTGTCCGGCTTCAGTGACTGTAGTTTTTACACTGACTGTTTTTGATGTAGGTCCACACTGTTCTCCAGGTCCTTGAGTCATGTCATGTCCCACTTCTCATAGGATAAGAACACGCAGTCAATTTAATAGACACCGACGCGTCATCGATGTATAGTGAGATTGTCTTCTATGATGTGCAACACAAACACCTGCTAAAATCTCAGCAAAAGTAGTCTGGGGTTTCATGACCCTTTAAACAGATGAAACGGCGCTGATAAACAAGATAAATACTGTGTGCAACGAGACAGTCAGAATCATTTACCATGGATTTATTTTACTGTAATAAATTATTATTACATAATTTAATATGATTTATTTTACTGTAACACTTACTGCACCATGCGGCAGAAATGCGGGATATATCGAATTGTATTATATTATTAATGTAGACATGTAGGCTACTAAATGTATTAAAGGAGTAATGGAATATGCAGTATTTTGTGATTGAGCTATAGCGTTTGTGTTAAAGTTAATGTAATGAAACATTTTTATTTAACGGTTTTTAGCATTTTTAATAAGTTCAAAAATGTATTTATTATAATCTGAGTATATATCAACCGCTCACCATTCAATATTCACAGTCACGTGCCCAGAACGAGAGGAGGGAAGAGTTCAAAGAGGACAGCCCCCCCCCCCCCCCTCCTGAAATGACTAAGGATGCCCTGTTGGCCTTTTCCTTCAGAATGAAAGAGCAACTAAAACAACCGAAAGGCCAGCAAATGAAGCCAGCAAAAGAAAGGAAAGGAGAGAAAAGGGGAGAAAAGGAGAGAAAAGGAACATTTGGTTTTGGGAACAGCGCGTAGCTTTCTAAGGTACTTACTTTAACTTCTTAGGTATAATATCAATGGTATGACCTTTCAGATGCATCTGAAATGACAAAAACATATACATAGATTTAATTGCTGGATCAAAATTATTGCTAGCGACAGTTTGGTAGTCGCTGGATATTGGTAGGAACACGTCCCTGTGTTTTGGTTAAGTCCAGAAGTGGTTTAACTGTTGTACTGTCAAGAAAGTCACTGCTTCCAGTGGCAAACCGTTTGTTTATTTTTCTTATACAAAAGAAAAGCATATATTTTGTATTAGAGGTCGACCGATTCATCGGTTTTGCCGATTGTTCTGCAAATCAATCGGTTATCGGCAAAAATCCATGCAGATAGTTTTCGGGGTTTTTTTTTTTTTTCGTGTTGCATCTGTTGCTGGAGTGGTTGAGAATGGTCTGCTATCATTATACAGTATGAGAGGCGGAAATCACTGACAAGCACATGTTTGTTTGTTTTGGCACGTGACACTGCGCGCTGCACAGAGAGGGAAACTCCAGACTCGCATTTAAATACAGCCGACAGACAATCCTGCCGCGGAACAGAGCGCCGTTCACATAGTTTCCCATTAAACAACATTATAGCCTATTTGTCCCAAATCATTGTTAATGTACATAATGACTTTGCTCTAGGCTATAAATTATGTATTGTGCATTTTTCAGCAAAACGTTTGTCTTTCCGTGGCTCTAATACAGTCTGTGTGCTTCATATAGATCACGCTTTCTCTTTCCGTTTGCTCTGTTATTTAAACACCGAACTTCAAACTCATTTATGACACATAATTCATTCTTGAAGCAAACTTATGTCCGTTTGGTGATTAAATAAACAGTTTTAGACCGCTGCTTAACTTGAACGTGACGCGTCTGGTGTGTGTGTGTGTGTGTGAGAGTGTGTGTGTGTGTGTGTGAGTGTGTGTGTGAGTGTGTGTGAGTGAGTGAGTGAGTGAGTGTGTGTGAGTGTGTGTGTGTGTGTGTGTGACCAGAGTTTCTCAGGAGCTTTGCAGGAGGTTTCTTGAAGCGTCTTGAGACACAGTTCTTCTGGATCTGTGTGTGTGTGTGTGTGTGTGAGTGTGTGTGTGTGTGTGTGTGTGTGTGTGTGTGACCAGAGTTTCTCAGGAGCTTTGCAGGAGGTTTCTTGAAGCGTCTCGAGACACAGTTCTTCTGGATTTAGTCTCAGTCTGTTCTGTTTCTTCATGTGACTCCAGACAGACTGATGATGATCAGATCACATCTCACTGGATTATTACAATTAATGGCTAAATGAATGATATTTCCTACTGACACACTACAGCAAAAGATAGAAATAACTGAGTTGTGTCTGCTTTGGTTCAGTGAGCGTGTGGTCCCTCCAGGCCTCCAGTGTGACCCTGGGGCTCCGGCTCCTGATCTCTGTTTGGGTCTCCACCGGTGGAGCAGAAACTGGGTATATAGGGGTGCCGCTAACTTTTTTTAATAAAATATTTTAAATAATAAAAAGCTTTGCTGTTAAAGTTAATGTAATGAAACATTTTTATTTAACGGGTTTTAGCATTTTTAATAAGTTCAAATATATATTTATTATAAACTGAGTATATATCAACCACTTACCATTCAATATTCACAGTCACGTGCCCAGAACGAGAGGAGGGAAGAGTTCAAAGAGGAAATCACAACCTGGTTAAAATGAGGACAGCGACGCCCAAGCTACTGAACTAACAGAAGCTGGTGAGCTTACCCTATCCCCCCCCCCCCCCTTACGAAAATTAACCATGGTTTATTATAGTAAAAGTGTGGTAACCATGATTTTTTGGTCCATTGATAACCATTTGTATAGACTAACCACAGTTTTACTACAAATATCCTGGTTAAACTATGGTTAGAGTAGCAAGATCATGGTTCATTTGTGGTTACCATAGTTTAAATATAGTAACCATGTTTTTTTGGTTTTATTTGTAGTAAAACCATGGTTAATTTTCGTAATTGTCACGATGTCATTCAACATTTAACGTCTAAAAAAGTTAATATCAGTTCATTTTTGAGTATCTCTATAATAAAAAAATCAATAAAATCACGACATGTTTGTGAATGTGTTTGATTTATGTTTGAGAGGAACTGAGAAGACTGTTAATAAGGATATAAATTAGCCACTTTTCGCCGAAAAATTGCTGTTTTGAATTAATTTGTGTGCAAATAGATAAGTAGATATGAGACAATGGGCTAAATATGATAAATGATCCTCTGCTGCTATCTACTGGTCATACTGAGAATATCAGGATATTCATTTTAATATTAGTTTTTCTTCCAGGTGGCAGAAATCATTTAACTCTTTCCTCGCCAGCGTTTTTGGTGATTTTCACTAAACTTTCATGGCCCCCAGAATATTTAGTTGTATGAATATCTGAACATCCAATATATCAAAATAAAGAACATACCTTCTACAAAAAACAATCTGTTTTATTCCAGGTTCAAGCGTTCTTTTTTTAATCAACACTTGAATATAGGTAGGTTTCATAAAAAAAGCAACATTTTGAGCAAAAAGCTGAGAAAATCACATTTTTATCTGGGGGTGTATTACAGAAAGATCCTAACTTTACAATCTTATCTGTTTGGTAAACATGGTAATTTCAGTTAGGACCACATTTAGGACAAAAGCTATTACAGAACAGCATTTCCTAAGTGTTTTATCTCATCTTAACTACAGATAGAAACCTCCTAACTTGACAAAACCTCCTAAAAGCTGTCTTAACTTTAGGACAACCCCACAGCCAGGGGCGGACTGGCCATCGGGACAACCGGGAGAATTCCCGGTGGCCTGGCAGCCAATTTGGCCCGCTGCCCTGCATTTTTTTTTTTTTTTTTTTTTAGAATTTATTATTATTATTTTATATTGTTGTTGTTGCTTTTGTTGCCTACCGAATGTACTAAAGTGATTATTTCCGAATTCGCCATTCAATAATAAAACTCTACTAAATCATGCCGTGACTGGCAACGCGATTCACCTTGCGCGCGCTCCGCGCATCCGCGCGTCCGCCAAAAAGACGCGAGACTCTAGAATGGAGTGGAAGCGCCCAGGTGGAGCAGAGAGGCAAAACTGTCCTGTTCAGGGCTTCAAGTGCAGGTCAGTTACATCTGTAAATAGACTATTGTAGTTTTATCTTTGTTTACTTAGTTAAACATTAAACTGCTAGCAAATGTTAGCAGTAGCTGTCAATTACTGCAAACTTAACAAAAGGACATAATTACTATTGTAAAGAGACGGAATTTAGCAGATAAATATTCACATAGTTTTATAACGGGTTTAGGAGGAGTTATGGCAGACAACAACACAACCCGAAATTTAACCGTGGTTTTACTAAAAATAAAACCAAAAAAGCATGGTTACTAACTTACTATAGTTAAACCATGGTAACCACAAATTAATGGTTTTGCTACACGATATAGTTTCACCATGGTATTTGTAGTAAAACTCTGGTTATACAAATTGTAATCAATCCACCAAAAACATGGTTACTTTTACCATAGGTCTAATAATATCATGGTTAATTTTCCTTAGGAATAAACATGACCAATGATAATGCTAAAACATATTAAATTTTAAGCTTTTTCTATAACGATATATTCAAGATGTAGCTATTATTGTGCTAATTTTGACAAGGTAAAACAATAATGTAATACTTAATTTTTTCTAAAATAAATGTATACTATGTGCAAACAAATTATAATGAGGTGGCTGTTTTGCAACAAGGTGCTGGAAAAGTGACAGGTGCAAGAAAATTAGTGAAAAAAGTAAACACACATGAGAGACATAGAGATGTCAGGGGAAATGAAGAGACTAAAAAGGAAAATGGAAGTTCAAAAGATAACCTTTAAGTATTTTGCATGGCCCCGGCCTAGGAAATGAAACTTTTTTATGCAATGATGATGATGGCCATACAAACAATATTGTTGTCTGGTTTCAAAATTTGTTGTGGATGTATGGGACGGCCTGGATGAGAGTGAGATTTCCCGGCCTGAAATTTTGTCCCAGTCCGCCCCTGCCCACAGCTGTCTTAACTTCAACATTATCTGAAAGCTACGGGAAAACCCGCTTACAGCTGCGCTGTCCAACAATGGAATTACATTTATTAATAATTGAAAATGAAGAACGGAGATGTTTAATGGTAGAAAGACTCTTGGAGGTCCCTGAAGATGTGCCAAAACACTTGTAAGTACTTACAGACTGCTGTGCAACATGATCTTACACAGTTACTGCAACCAGAGACCAACACAGCGTCACGGAGCATTACCGGTTATATTTGCGTTTTTCAAAGTGAAGTAGCTTCTATTGCAAAAATGTCACAACCTGGTTTGTCTAAGGTTTCCAAGAGGAGGTGAGCTTTCAACTATCAAGACTGAGTTTTTCAGAGCGAGTAGAATGCCAGGCGTTATAAGATTAGTGAGTGTAAATAGCATATTTTCTTAACGAGATACTATTTAGGCTACACTAAGTGCAAATAGCAGTATTTTTAGCGATATGCTATTTACACAGTGCAAATAGCTACAGATTCTATTTACACTGTTAAAATAGCAAGATTTTCTGCTATTTTTGCAACTTATTGCAAATAGTGGCATTTATCTGCACCTCAGTATTGTAGTACATTATAAAACAGTATGCAATAATAACATATCGAGTGTAAATTATAGTTTTAATTCAAATTATTAAATGCCACCTTATTGGGACAATAAAGCCCTCCCTACACCTACCCGTTACTTTATTTCCAACCTTTTGATTATTTCCTTCATTTTTATTGAAAATAAATTCCTTTCCGATGCGATATGAGATTTGAAAAGGGAGAAAAAAAGTTTGGCAAAAGGTGGATTTGAACTCGGGTCGATCGCTCAAAAAGCACGTGTTTTACCATCTACGCCACTGGAGCTGACAATTAATGAGAGTCTTACTCTTTTCTTCAGTGTTGACTGTCCCAATCACACGTGGGTGGGCGAAGTTAGTGTAAATAGCCTCTGCCAACAAGGCCACATGGGTATAAACGGAGATCGGAGCCAGCTGCATGTGGGTGGGACATAAGCTGCAAGTGGGCTGTACAAACCAACAGAAGATTTTGATTGGTTTGTTTAATGTCATGTGGGTTGTAGTATCGGTTCATGCTCCTGGTGGCAGTAGTGGGTGACTTTTGTTGTGATCCGTCAAAAAAACGAAGACGACTTTCAGCATCATGGTAGATGAGTGGAAAAGGTAAGTGTGTTGCACAATTTTTGTTAGTTTTATAAAAAGAATTACAAACTGAAAAGTGCATTTTATTGGTGGTGTTTGTACGTTTTGTTAGTACCACACACAGCTTACAATGTGCCTGACGATATATTTTTTTCTAACAATTATTTGACTCAGTGGGAGCATATACAAGCTAAACAAGAGCGGTGCAAGTATTGAGCCTTGTGGGACTCCGCATGTCATGGACGTCCACTTAGACTTATGCTCTCCTATACTCACATAATAACCTCTCCCTTCTAAGTATGACCTGAACCATTTGAGTACCATCCCAAAAAGCCCGACCCAGTTTTCCAGTCTCTCTAGAAGTATGTTATGATCAACAGTGTCAAACGCAGCACTAAGATCTAGTGGTACCAGCACTGATAATTTACCAGAATCAGAATTTAAGCGAATATCATTTGTTATTTTAATGAGTGCTGTCTCTTTTTTTTTTAATGCTGCAATGGTTGGTCAATAGACGCACATATTCATGTTCATAAATTCAAAATTCAGCCCAAAAGTGTGTGAGATATGGAGAAAAGGCTTTATATATTTTAAAAGGATTTTTGACACTAATATAAATTCATAGATACATTTACAGAAAGTATTTTTGATAGCTAATACATACTCGGGTCAAAACCACCTAAACGTGAAACATGTTTTATCTCTGAAAAATAAATGAAGAAAAATAAAGGGACATGAAGTCCGACGTCGAAACGGACCTGAATGTTTTATGAGGGTTAAATAAATACATGAACACAAAATCAAATCAGGCTCAAGTGCTGTGCTTGAAATGGCATACTTGCATTTTAGAGATGGACAAACATAAGCGGCTGATTTTACGTTTTAAAGCACCAGCGTTTTTGTTGTTGTTTAAAGAGATGTTACGTTGCTCAATGCGTCACAAACTTGTAGGTTAATAACATGTTTTCATGGCAAGCAGTGTTTCCTTGTTTATATCTTAATAAAATATTTGAGCCTATATTGATTCTCTTACAATTTTAAAGGTTCCTATAGTAAATCAGATATTAAAAATCCCATTTCTGTATCCACATCCTCATTATGTGCGTGTTAATCTGTGTACGAGATGAATTTAGATTCAGTTATTAACACTCGATCATTGTAGCCATATAGACATGCATAACTATCAAATATTAAATCACTCAGAGCTGTACATCTGTGGAATAGGTACATGAGCACTTTTAATGAGTAGAAGAGCCCTTCTCTGTGATTAATATATGTTTTTTTATTAAAGACTATAATAACTAGGTCTCCTAAAAATCTGAAATCAATATAGTACAGTGATTCCTGGTTCTTTTTAAAGGACTGAGCCACAAAACCAGTCATTTAATTTGTGCATATATAGTGCATTTATAGTCTATATAGCCTATAACAGTATAAATAAAAATGTTCCAGCAAGGTTTTATTCCCATTATCCACACATAAAACCTCAGTTCACGCTGATGGACTATTTGCTATTATTGTGTTATTTGTCACCGCAGTTCTTTAAAATAAAACCATTTGCAGGTTTGTCATGTCTTACTGAACTACAGTGTATTATCATCGTAAGTTTTTGCTTATCTACCGATCCTATAATAAAGAATATGGATACATATAAATATACATTATACAAAACAGCTAAATCTCAAACAGTGGATCATTTTTATCAACATCTCCCAGCTAAAACTGCTCAATGTTTAAGTATCTGCTTCTGTGAAAAGTGCAATAATATCTGACTTCATTTAACGTGCAAACCACCTGTTGAGATTGAGGACCACTATTTAAGTTCATCACACAGAAACATAATTAATATTTCTCATAGGTGAGGCTATTTATAGCATAGGTAGGACTTGAGTTATATTTAGCAGATTCTGGCAAAAATAGTAGGTCATCCGGGTATTTCATGCATACAGAAAATTTGCATACTATGCGCAGCATACATATTGCATGCTGCAGAAATAGTAAGAGTAGTATGTTAGTATGGCATTTCGAACACTGCCAAGCTTTGGGATGAATGGCGGTGGTGGGGCGGGTCTTCAGGCTCAGGAGCTCAGCGATTGGACGCTTGCTGTCCTGGAAAAAGTCCAATCCGGTGATCCACTCCACATCCCTGACGCGTGATTGGTGCATCCACAGGAGAGGCTCCGCCCATTGTGACTCCGGCTGATCCTCCTGCACACAAACAGCACTCGAGTTCTCATGCGTCTCATTGTTTGGTTAATTAAAGCATCATCATTCAAAATACAGAAGCAGCTGAGACCAGAACAATGAACGATGACCAGGGCCGTTTTAACCATTGGGCTAGGCGGGGCTGAAGCCCCGGGGCCCGAGCAAGGAGGGGGCCCGTGATTGGCTGTGGGGTAGATTGACTGGTGCGCCACCAGCCACCACGCCCCCCACTTATTACCTGTTATTTAGTTGAGCTTTTCCGTAAATTCCATGCACTAGCATTCGAGATTGAAGCGTAAAGTCTGAATTTGGTTTACCAATCAAATGCATTTATTCTGTATTTGACTTTTAAACGATATGTGCACGTATCTAGGTGATCGCTGCCCAGTATGTCTGCATTCACCTCCACTCTTCACTTCGTTCTGGAGTAATATGGTCGCTCAAAGAACAATATTCGATAAGTAAAGATGTCAGCAATTCTGAGAGAGCGGGGCTCAAAAAATGAAAAACTCCAAATACGAAGAACAGAAAAAAAGCACAAGTTAGTCAGTAAAATCCCCAGCAATGGGGTTATTTTACAAGCTAATGATGGAGTGGAAGCTGTTGGAACAGCGAGTGGGCCGCGCACAGCTGTCCACTTCTTATTCTGCGCAGAGCACAAAAACAGCATCATCGTCCACACAGATTTTAGGTTAGTTCGATTATTAACTGGATGAACAGTATATAGGTTTTGTGTTTGAACAAACTCTAAATAAGCTATTCATTTAAGGGTTGGGAGATAATCTGGTAGAAATATATCAATCGTTTTGCGCATCAAGATGTAGGCTAAGCTGATCATTTAAACGCGTTTTAAGCAGGTCTTAAAACAAATAGTTTAAACTGTTAATGAACATTAAGCAGTGGGTCAGAATTAATTCTGGTAAATGAGTCATTAGGACGGTTTCAGCCTGCTCGTACTGAGACTGAATAAATCTTTCGCTCCTTGTGCTTAAACGTTCAAATACACAGTTATGTGTGTCTTAAATGAACGTTAATATTTAAAGATAAAGCATGTGTTAGATATGAGATCCTGGATATGATGAGATCTTAAAAGGATAGTTCACCCAAATATGAAGATACTGTCATCATATGCTTAAACTCAAATTGTTCTAAACCTCTATGCATTTCTTTGTTCTACTCAACATAAAAGAAGATACTTTGAAAAATGTTTCTGTTTCTGGTCCCCATTGACTCCAGTTATAGTGTATTTTTTTCATACTATGGAAGTCATTGGGGGCAACTGTCTGATTACCAGTATTGTTCCAAATATATTATTTTGCATTCAACAGAAGAAATCTCAAACAGGTTTAGAGCAACAACAGCATTTTTGGGTGAACTATTCCTCTAAAGCAGATTAATATCTGCTGTTGTCATTTGTGTCAATAATGTAACTCAAACATCAGAAAGAAAATCACTTACTGTCCTTGTCTGAATCACTTTTGTCAAATAAATAAGAATGAATGTATATTGAATACAGTGGACACCATTCAGTCTATTTGTACATTTTCTTTATACATCATAATATTATTCATAAGTTTTTCAAGTAGGTCGATTTCTTATGATCTTTGTTCTGTTGTAGCCTAATTTGTGACTGTTTACTTGTCTTCAGTAAGCTTATTTTTACTTAGGCTAGTATTATCTTCTGTGATATTGAAATTGGTAACAAAAATTATGAAATTTCAGTGCATCAATAATTTTGATATGGGATAAAAATCCTATTTAAGGCTTTATATACATATATATAGGCCATCTTCCCTCATGCATGCAGAAGAACATGTACTGGAGTGCTTTGTATTTCATGAGGAACAAATGACCTTTGACCTCATCCTCTTCATTGTTATTTTCCCCTCCAATTCCTCTTTCTCTCCCACTACCAGGATTCATTTCCCAAAACACATAATCTGCTCTTGTTCATATCATCCTGAGATTCTGACTGCTGTGTGTCATCAGTTCTGCATGTTCACACAGGGATAAATGTGTGCTGTTTGAGTTCATTTGTGATGCTTGAGTTAATTATATATTGTGTGTTTGTGTTTTCTGAATGAGAACATGGTTAAAGCTGTGCAAAATGATGGCGTTCTTGTGTAGAGCTTTGCAGAAAATACATGTTCCCTCTTCTTTCTGGAAGGGAAATAGGAGGACCAGGCATTAATGTACCCGCCTCAGTCATTTCCTGACTGAGCATTCAGTGAATCAGCATCTGCTTGTGTGACGACCACAAAAGTGTCATATTTGTGTTGTAAAAAATAAGCTTACTGAAGACAAGTAAACAGTCACAAATTAGGCTACAACAGAACAAAGATCATAAGAAATCGACCTACTTGAAAAACTTATGAATAATATTATGATGTATAAAGAAAATGTACAAATAGACTGAATGGTGTCCACTGTATTCAATATACATTCATTCTTATTTATTTGACAAAAGTGATTCAGACAAGGACAGTAAGTGATTTTCTTTCTGATGTTTGAGTTACATTATTGACACAAATGACAACAGCAGATATTAATCTGCTTTAGAGGAATAGTTCACCCAAAAATGCTGTTGTTGCTCTAAACCTGTTTGAGATTTCTTCTGTTGAATGCAAAATAATACATTTGGAACAATACTGGTAATCAGACAGTTGCCCCCAATGACTTCCATAGTATGAAAAAAATACACTATAACTCGATAAAAGCTGGAAAGAGAAGTACCTACCAGACGCACCTATTAGGCTACTCAGTGAAATATTTGATGAGGGAGAAGAGCTGGAAGTACATGCTGTGAATGGAGACATCCTCCCTTTTGATGGCTGGGTCCTCATCGCAGTCAGCTTCAGGGGAAATGGTGTTCTTAGCCAGTCTATCATGGTGCCTTTCCTCATCTGTAGTATCCCGCTTGCACAGCCACTACTTGGATTTAATGTGTTAGAGGAAGTGATTCAGAATCGGCCAGCAGAACTTGTTCCAGCCCTCACCATGCTCCTTTCTGATGCAATATCTGTCCCTGCTGATAAAGCTGAGCTGCTGGTGAACTTCATTCAGACTGACAAACCCTCTATGTATCAGAGACTGTTAAGAACTGGCAATTATGACACTGCAGTTCCAGCCGGACAAGTAGCCTGGGTTAAGTGTCAGATCCCATCCGCTACAGATCAGTCAGACCCCCTTCTCTTGTTTGAACCTGATGAAAACAGTGCCCATCTCACAGAGCTTGAGATTGAGGAGGGTCTACTAGAAATACAGACTGCAAAGAGACCGTATGTCATTATACCAGTGAAAAATAACACTAAACATGATGTCACTATACCAAGGAAGACAGCCCTGGGTAGCGTCCAGACTGTGGCTAGGGTGATCGAGACCAATCCAATAGAGAGTTCTAGGCCCAGAGTAGTAGTAGACAGTGCCGCAACCACACCATCAGCTCAAACTGTTTCAGCCTTGTGGCAGCCTCCTGTGGACCTCAGCCATCTGAGTGATAAGGAACAAGAGAAAGTCAAGAAAATGCTGT
Organism: Aspiorhynchus laticeps; assembly: GCA_023376895.1. Classification (NCBI taxonomy): domain Eukaryota; kingdom Metazoa; phylum Chordata; class Actinopteri; order Cypriniformes; family Cyprinidae; genus Aspiorhynchus; species Aspiorhynchus laticeps. Next base: position 217,867 of record JALXFT010001666.1, read on the forward strand.
GGGAAGAATCAGCTGTATTTGCACATGACAGTCATGATATTGGATGTATTCCTAGTTTACAGATGTCGATCACCCTCAAAGACGAGATTCCAGTGCAGAGAGCCTACTCTTCGGTCCCCAAACCACTGTTCAAAGAAGTGAAAGACTATGTACAAGATCTGCTCATGAAAGGCTGGATTGTCAAATCCAAGTCCTCTTATGCTGCACCAGTGGTCTGCGTCCGAAAAAAAGACGGTACACTCCGCCTCTGCATAGATTATCGTCTCTTGAATCAGAAGACCATCCCTGATCGACATCCCTTACCTAGGATACAAGACCTGACTGACACACTCGGAGGCTATTCCTGGTTCAGCATCCTTGACCAAGGAAAGGCCTATCATCAGGGTTTTATCGCCAAAGACTCCCAGCACCTCACTGCTTTCATTACTCCCTGGGGGCTGTATGAATGGGTCCGTATCCCTTTTGGCCTCTCTAACGCCCCCGCGGCCTTCCAGCGGAGTATGGAAGAGATGTTGGGTCCCTTGAGAGATGATTACTGTCTCCCGTATCTTGACGACGTACTTTGCTACGCAAAAACCTTTGACGAGCACGTGGAAGGGGTCCGCAAAGTACTCCAAGCTCTCCAGCAACATGGAGTGAAACTGAGACCTGAGAAATGTGAGCTATTTCGACAGGAAGTAAGATACGTGGGTCGTCTTGTGTCAGCTCAGGGAGTGAGGATCGATCCCAAAGACCTGGATGCAGTGCGGTCGTTAGCCAGCAGGACACCACAGACAGTTGGAGATGTGAGAAAGCTCACCGGGTTCCTGGGCTATTACCGTTCCTACATTCAGGACTTTTCAAGGATAGCAAAGCCCATTTATGAGCTACTACAAGTCAAGCCAGAACAAGCAGCTGTAGTGCGTGGTAAAAGCAAAGGTCCACAACTACCATCCAGAACCCCTGTGGAGTGGGCCTTCGAACATCAGAAAGCCTTTGACCGACTCGTGTCTCTCCTTGTTAGCCCCCCCGTGTTAGCATACCCTAACTTCGACTCACCCTTCGTATTACACACAGATGCTTCAGACCAGGGGCTGGGCGCGATTCTTTATCAACACCAGGACGGCAAGTTGAGAGTTATTGGGTACGGGTCTAGGACCTTAACTGCAGCTGAGCGAAACTACCATCTGCATAGTGGGAAACTAGAGTTCCTCGCCCTGAAGTGGGCTGTGTGTGAAAAGTTTAGAGATTACTTATTTTATGCACCTCACTTCACGATATACACAGACAACAATCCACTGACCTACGTTATGACCACAGCAAAGCTAAATGCTGTAGGCCATCGGTGGGTTGGGGAACTCTCCGATTTCAGATTTGACATAAAATACAGACCAGGAAAGTCTAACATAGACGCTGACACGCTGTCACGTCTCCCTTTAGACATTGAGGCTTATGCTGAGTCCTGTACCAAAGAGTGTGCCGAAGACGTAGTTCGCGCAATATGGGATGGAAGTAAAGTAGCCAAACAGAAAGATGTAGCCTGGGTGGCGGCTCTCAACATCTCCTCCCAAGCCGACTCGTCTCCCTCCTTCGATCACTTAAATGCAATTAGCCATGATGAGCTTGTGGAAGCACAACGTGCAGATGAAGCCATCAGTGAAATGATCAAGTTAAAAGAGGCTGGTACACCTTTAACTGATGAGATACGGAAAGTTGCTAGTGGAGCCACCAGAAGACTATTCCATGAATGGGGAAAGCTAGTCTTGGAGAATGGTCTCCTGTACAGGCGTGCTAATGAAAGAAAGCAGTTGGTGCTCCCTGCCAAGTACAAAGGCCTTGTCCTGAAGAAACTCCATAACGAAATGGCCCATGTTGGCACGGAAAGGGTCCTTAACCTTGCCAGAGAGAGATTCTATTGGCCTTTTATGGCTAGAGAGATCGAGGACCATATCACTAAGAAATGTCCATGCATAAAATCAAAGAAGCCAGTTACTCATGTTCGCGCCCCAATGGGTAGTATCACATCAAGCTCGCCACTAGAGTTGGTGTGTATTGACTATTTACATCTAGAGACCAGCCGTGGTGGCTATGAATATATCCTTGTGGTCGTTGATCATTTTACAAGATTTGCTCAAGCTTATCCAACAAAGAATAAGAGTGGGAAAACGGCAGCTGAGCGCATCTTTAATGATTTTGTCCTCCGCTTCGGATATCCATCAAAGTTACACCACGACCAAGGCCGCAAATTTGAGAATGAGCTCTTTCGTACACTTCAACAGCTGTCAGGAATTCGGCATTCGAGAACAACACCATACCATCCCCAGGGAAACCCTGCGGAACGGTTTAATCGGACGATACTCCAGCTGTTAAGAACATTGCCAGAGAAAGAAAAGGAGCGATGGAAAGACCAAACCCCACAAGTCATACATGCGTACAACTGTACTCGGCACGAGTCGACAGGCTTCTCACCCTTCTTTCTTCTTTATGGCCGTCATCCTCGCCTTCCCATTGATTTACTGTTTGGGTTGGTTGAAGAGACAGGGCCTGACTCGCCAAAGGGATATGCAAAGAAGTGGGCAAAGCGGATGTCTGAAGCTTATCGAATTGCCAATGAGAATAGCAAACAGGCCAGTGCCAAAGGCAAAGTGCTTTACGACAAGAAAGCAAGAGGAGTGGTATTACAGCCTGGCGATAGGGTCTTAGTCAGGAACCTCAGTGAGCGTGGTGGACCAGGAAAACTACGGTCATACTGGGAGAAGTCCATCTACATTGTCAAAGAACAGTTCGCGGATAACCCAGTGTATGTAGTGTACCCTGAGTCTGGGGACAATAGGAAGACAAGAACACTACATCGCAATCTGCTGTTGTTAGCGAATGACCTTCCAGTTGAAGCTCCTCCAGGCCATGACGCTCCTGAAAAGAGGACACAGAAAAGTAAACGCCATACTCGACATACCAACGTCCCAGGACATACAGATCTGCAGGAAGAATCCGATTCAGACTCAGATTCTGATGATGACTCAGATGGCCATCGTTATTGGCTGAGGGTACCAGCAGAAAGGAGACAGGAGATACCCGCCGCTGTAGCCCCACAACAACGACCTGCCATCACTCTGGGTCGCTCAACTCCAGTTCCTGCCCAGGAAGAAGAGAGAGTTAGAATGCAATACTTACCTGAAGCAGACCTGATGCCTGAAAAAGATGCGGAGATAGAAAACTCCGGAGAGGATGAAGACCAGTCTGTTGTTGCTGGACCTGAGGAACAAGATGGATATGACGAGGCCCCAGAGTCCATCCAGGAGGAACAGCCTCCAGCCAATACGGTGCCAGACAACCAGACCGAGGTCAGGAGATCAAGTCGGGACCGACGACCTAGACAGATTTTTACATATGAGAACCTTGGTCAGCCCACACTGACAACACAAGCCACAGTTAATATGGCAAACACACACTTACAATCACCTGCTTACACTGTACCTCATACCACCCAACCCCTGCACTCACTTATCCCCTATCCAACACCAACATATCCACTTAACCCCTATTCTACCCTTTACCCCCTATTTACATACATGCCTTGCATCGTAACATCACCACCATACATAGTACCAGTTCCGGGTGCCTGTTAGGAAGAGAAAAGAGAATTTTAGTTCAGAAAAGTTTAGTAGAAAATAGTGGGACCCATTTCTTTTTGACGGGAAGTGTGTGACGACCACAAAAGTGTCATACTTGTGTTGTATAAAATACTCAGAATTATTGTTTTTTATTTGAACACAAGTTATTGTATTTCTTTTTGAAAAAAGTATCCCAAGGGTTTTTATTTTTAATGTGATTTTCCTTCTTCAAAAAGTGAATTGTGTAATGTTTGCTCCGGGCCAGCAGGGGCGAAGTCGAGTGACGGGTTTAGCTGTGTGAGTTGTGGGTTTTTCATTACTGCAGAGAGCTCGAACCTGACACACTGTCTCCTCGTTTCTCTCCTGTGTTACAGGAGTTAATCTGTTCACCACGGTGCCGTTGCCACGGTACCCGTTACACTTGCAGCCAGCGGCAAGTGTATATGTATATATATATAAAAGTGTTTGTGTACATATACATATCAATGTTTGAGTTAAATATAGGATATACACAAACACAGAGAGAGATGCTTATGCATTCATAGTGCGTGTTTTATTTGTATTATATAATACTCAAACATTCAGTAAACTTATATAATGAAAGACCTGCATAAATGACAAAAAACATGGGCTCATTAATTACCTTTATTTAAAATATTTTGCTGTGTCATGAAAGTTTTACAATTGTAGTATTTAAAAAAACAACATTGTTTTGTTCATATTTAAATTCATAACAGGCTTGATGTATAGTAAAAGTCAGTGCTGTATATGTAAACAGCATCCGGTTGTCTGCTCCATGGCTGATGTGCACTGCAAAAAAAACAAAAAAACATTACTAATCATTACTTGTGTAAAATTGATTTTTATTCCCATATTCATATACCCTATGTAGCCTATCATTCTGGATAAGAGCAGATCCACACAAACAATTTGCCCACAAATGAATTCAAAACAGCATTTTTCGGCGAAAGGTGGCTGATTTATATCTTTATTAACAATCGTCTCAGTTCCTCTCAAATGTGAATCAAACACATTCACAAACATCTCGTGATTTTATTTATTTTGAGCAATAGAGATACTCAGAAATGAACTGATATTAACGTTAATCACTTTTTTAGACAACAACGTTAAATGTTGAATGACATCATGACTTACAATAAAAAATAAAAAATAAAAATAGGGTAAGCTCACCAGTTTCTGTTAGTTCAGTAGCTTGGGCGTCGCTGTCCTCATTTTAACCAGGTTGTGATTTCCTCTTTGAACTCTTCCCTCCTCTCGTTCTGGGCACGTGACTGTGAATATTGAATGATGAGCGGTTGATATATACTCAGTTTATAATAAATACATTTTTGAACTTATTAAAAATGCTAAAAACCGTTAAATAAAAATGTTTCATTACATTAACTTTAACAGCAAAGCTTTTTATTATTTAAAACATTTTATTAAAAAAAGTTAGCGGCACCCCTATATACCCAGTTTCTGCTCCACCGGTGGAGACCCAAACAGAGATCAGGAGCCGGAGCCCCAGGGTCACACTGGAGGCCTGGAGGGACCACACGCTCACTGAACCAAAGCAGACACAACTCAGTTATTTCTATCTTTTGCTGTAGAGTGTCAGTAGGAAATATCATTCATTTAGCCATTAATTGTAATAATCCAGTGAGATGTGATCTGATCATCATCAGTCTGTCTGGAGTCACATGAAGAAACAGAACAAACTGAGACTAAATCCAGAAGAACTGTGTCTCAAGACGCTTCAAGAAACCTCCTGCAAAGCTCCTGAGAAACTCTGGTCACACACACACACACACACACACACACACACACACACACACTCACACACACACACACACTCACACACACACACACACACACACACACACACACACACTCTCACACACACACGCACACACACACACACACACACACACAGATCCAGAAGAACTGTGTCTCAAGACGCTTCAAGAAACCTCCTGCAAAGCTCCTGAGAAACTCTGGTCACACACACACACACACACACACACACACACACACACACACACTCACACACACACACACACTCACACACACACACACACACACACACACTCTCACACACACACGCACACACACACACACACACACACACAGATCCAGAAGAACTGTGTCTCAAGACGCTTCAAGAAACCTCCTGCAAAGCTCCTGAGAAACTCTGCTCAAGAGCACCGAGAACAAAAGCTGCTTTAAACACAAAGATGCTCACAATAATGTTGATTTAGTTTAGTTAATAGAAGTTAATTGATCAAGAAAATCTATTTATGACATTATTTTTGACAGCATCCTCATTTTACTGCATTTTTACACAAGTGCCTAAAGCTTTTAACAGTAGGGTCTGAATGTCAGCACATGATTGCAGGTATTCGTTACCTCCACTGAATATAATACATCATATTTAGCTTAATATAAGGGTTTAGTCACTCATTAGCTGATCTCAGCAGGTATAGGAGGCTGGTTACCTGAAGCTGGTTTGCAGGCGCTGTGTGACGGGACACACTTCTTCTGACCGGAGCGGGTTCCTGGGAGACATCTTTTACGCATCAGCTGCAGTCCGGTGACCAGATCCTTGCGAACACGCACCGAGAGCAATACTCTTAAGAGACACTAAAGAAACAAAAGCACAGTGAATACTACAGCTATACGTCTACAACTAATAATAATAATACACAGAGATGGCAAAAGTACACACATCCTTTACTCAAGTGGAAGTATAGATACTCGTGTTTAAAAATACTCTGGTAAAAGTAGAAGTACTGACTACACTTGTTTACTCAAGTTAAAGTAAAGTATGGGCTCTGACATGTACTTAAGTAAAAAGTACCCATTACTGTCAGCGCCAATGGCCTCGTGGTTAGTGCGCCGACATACAGCGCAACTGTGCTCACGGCGACCCGAGTTCAACTCCCGTGCCAAACCCCCCCCCCTTCTCTCTCTCCACCCAATGCTTTCCTGTCTGCTCTACTACTGTCCTATCTAATAAAGGCATGTAAAAAAGTACACATTACTACTACCTGTTTTAGTGTCACGCTGGTAACTGATCCTCACGTCATATTGACACATTAATACAAAATAACTTACATTTAATATTTAATATTGTTAGCTAATGAATGTATCATGACTGAACAACCACGATGTAGAACAGGGCAGGACTGGGACAAAATTTCAGGCTGGGATATCTCACACTCATCTGGGAATCATTGGTACAACCCTCCCTACTCTCCAAGAACTGTACTTATCCAGAGTGAGCAAAAGAGCTGGTAAAATCACTCTGGACCCTCACATCCAGCACACTCCCTCGTCTGGTCGACGCTACAGAGCTCTGAGCACCAGAACGACCAGACACAGGAACAGTTTCTTCCCTCAGGCAATCCATCTCATGAACACTTGACATTAAACATGGAACACACAACTATTATACATTATCCATTCACCACACACTTTTTATTTTGTCATTTCAAATTTGCACATACTTGACCTGTACATACATAATTGTCTATATTATATATTGTGTTTTTGCTGTTTTGTACATTGCTTATTTGGATATTTGTATATTACACATCACAGAGGATCTCACCTGGTCCACCAACACCATGTCACTCTCCAAGAAGGCACAACAGCGCCTACACTTTCTCCGCCGGCTGAAAAGAGCAAGTCTCCCTCCACCCGTTCCTCACCACATTCTACAGGGGCACCATCGAGAGTGTGCTGACCAGCTGCATCACTGTCTGGTACGGGAACTGCAGTGCTGCTGACCGCAAGACCCTCCAGCGGACAGTGAACACGGCTGCTAAGATCATCGGTGCCCCTCTCCCATCCATCCTGGACATGTTCCTTGCACGATGCTCCAGCAAAACCAACAGCATCGTGAAGGACCCCACCCACCCCTCCCACAGTCTCTTCCAGCTCCTACCATCAGGAAGACGGTACCGGAGCATCAGAGCCCGCTCCGCCAGACTGCTCAACAGCTTTTTCCCCCAGGCTGTGAGAGCCCTGAACTCAGATCACCCCGCCCCCCTCTGAAACCCCATGCAAACCCCTACCTCCTGAAACATGGACCCCCCCCCCCAAACACCCCTCCAACCTTACCTCACCAAAGAAAAACTGTGAACTTTTTTTGTGCAATTCAAGAGTGCTACACACAGGTGAGTGGGCCTGTACAAACCACCTGTAGTAACACACTCTCCTCTATGCATTAGACACTTTTCTTACATTGCTATATGTACACAATCCCACAAAAGACTCAGCAATATGTGTATGTTTACATGCTCATGCACTACAAATCATCTTGTACTGTTCCCCAGCCAGCTGCTGACTCACAATGTTTCTCTCTGCACATGTACAGTATTTATGTGAAGCATTCGCATAGTTTGTATTTTTTATCTTTATCTTTCGTTGTATAGGGAAAACACTTATATATAGTATACTTAGTCAAAATCTGTCAGTAGGTTAGTTGTGTATAGGTTTATAGTGTTGTATGTCTGTATTTATGTAGCACCGTGGTCCTGTGAGGCACATCTCGTTCCACTGTATGTCCCCACATGTAGCGGAATGACAATAAAGCTCAACTTGAACTTGTACTTGAACTTGAACTTGAACTTGAAACATATTATTCTTTTATTATCTGTGTCCTGTTGCTGTCTTTCTGTTGCACTGTGGAGCTTCTGTCACTACAACAAATTCCTCGTATGTGTAAACATACCTGGCCAATAAAGCTCATTCTGATTCTGATCTGATATACATACATACATATATATATATATATATATGGGTCATTCCTGGGATTCAGTAATATTTCAGTCCCTCAAAGTTTCTAAAGTGGTGGTTCACCGAAATTAATTGTTAGAAGCTTAGCCCTGCAATGATCCACGCAAACGCGACTATTGTACTGTCAGGATGGGTTACACAAAAACTACCCAAACATATATATGTTGAAATAAAAGACCCATTGTTTTTTAGAGTAGCCTACAACTATAAAAGTAACTGTTGCAAGCTGGTAATCAGTTAAGTTGGTCCATACGCGAATGCTCCGTTAGCTCTCCCTCCTCTGATCATTAGATCACCACACTTTGTTCCAGGACCTCGCAATCTACAAATGAAGCACTGCCTCCAAGAAGCCGAAACGCGTTGATTTGAAGCATTTGATGCGCACGATCACCGTTTCACGAGTTCACACTTACATATAATAAACTGAGTAAAGGGTTATGCATATTTGGCGTGCTGTCCGAGGAGAGGGGTCCGAGCTCGGTAATCATTCCCGAGCCCGGGGTACTCCCCCCGACCGGGGAGAGGGGTCCGAGCTCGGCGTGTAGGCCGGACCCAGAATGCTCCCCCCGAGTGCTCCTCCCTGTGCTGGGATGGAAACGGGCTGAAGGTGAGGAGTTGGGGTGGTGGAGGGACGCTGGAAGACGAGAGAAAATGAAGGTAAGACGGCTTGATTATTTATAGGGATTCTCTCTCGTGCTGATTGGATAGGTGGTGTGATTACTGATGATGAATTGGCCGTGTTAATTATCTGCACGTGCTCCTCCCGAAACTTGTTAATAAAACATCACGTATTACAACATTCACTGATTCAGACGTGCTTTGCGCTTTGTCTGGCGCTGAGCTCAGTGCTTTTAGCTTTATATCACAACCATTCAGTGTTTTCAACCACATCAAATTTGGTTTCAGACATTTAAATGAATTACTAGCAAAAATAAATTGTTATAAGTTTGTTAAATGTGGTGTGTAAGGAAAGCGACAATAATAATCCATTCAATGAAAATCTGACGGCGTGTTTTATATAGAACTCCGTCACAAATATATGTATTTCTCATTGTTACGGGGTTGTGAACTTGTGACAGGGTTGAGTTGTTTGCTTCATTTATTAATAATTTTAATGAAAAAATATAAAATAGTTATGGTTTCTGTAAATATATATATATATACTCAAAAATCATGACAACTCATATTTTTGTTTTAAATATCATTTTTGATGTAATATGTCCACTTAAACGTTGACAAGCATCATACATCAGAAATTGCACCCAGATTTTCAGCAGAAAGACAATGTTGGGCATGCACATGTTGATTCATAAAAAAAGGGACAATATGAGAAAGAAACGCATTCCTGTTCGGAAAATAAGCCAGATTTAGAAAAAGTTCTGATGAACTCCAGAATTAAGTCTCCTGGAATGTTCATAAAGCCACATTTCTTTCTGGATGGACTGAGTTGTATCAGCCGGAAACGGAAACTTCCATTGGGTGCATGCACTTAAATATTTAACAGATGATACCCTACCATATGTTTAATCTTCCATATTAACGCGAAACATAGCCGTTTGTGTCGCCCCCCCCCCCCCCTCCTCCGGAAATGACTAAGGATGCCCTGTTGGCCTTTTCCTTCAGAATGAAAGAGCAACTAAAACAACCGAAACACGTCTGGAAAGGCCAGCAAATGAAGCCAGCAGAAGAAAGGAAAGGAGAGAAAAGGAACATTTGGTTTTGGGAACAGCGCGTAGCTTTCTAAGGTATTTACTTTAACTTCTTAGGTATAATATCAATGGTATGACCTTTCAGATGCATCTGAAATGACAAAAACATATACATAGATTTAATTGCTGGATCAAAATTATTGCTAGGGACAGTCTAAAACACAAGTCATATGTTTTTCAAAAAAGCATAAAATCACACCTGTATCCTTAAAATTGTACAGTCAGCCTCTTGAGCAAATGAAGATTGTTAGGTTTCTTGGGATGTGGTTTGATGAAAAATTGACATGGAAGATTCATGTGGAAAAAATGGTTAATAAATGTAAAAAGATTGTTAATATCCTACGCTGTCTATCAGGACAAGCATGGGGAGCAAGCAAGGCATCTTTACAGAATATATATTGGGCACTGATGAGGTCTGTCTTTGATTATGGGTGTATAGCATATATGTCATCAGCAGAGTCTAATATCAAAGCTTTGGATGTCATGCAAGCTCAGGCTCTAAGGATATGTAGTGGATCTTTTAAAACATCCCCAGTGTCTTCTATGCAAGTGGAAATGGGTGAGATGCCTTTGAGGATCAGAAGGGTACAACTGATGTTAGCATACTGGATTAATGTGAAGGGACAAGTTGAAAGCCACCCAGCTAAAGCTATCTTAAAAGACTGCTGGGAACATAGTAAGTCCAATTACAGAAGTTTTGGGTGGATTGGCAATGTGAAAGCTGAGAATATAGGATTACATAAATTACAGTACTGTTCAACGGTTTCAGTCCCTCCTATTCCTCCATGGTTTTTCCCTATACCAGATGTAGATTTAGGCATTCATAAGGAAATCAAAAACAAATCAAAGGAAGTAGCAGTGAGGGATATTGTTAAATATTATCTGGATATGCATTTTTCTGACTATACATTCATATATACAGATGGTTCCAAGGATCCAAAGACAGGACACGCTGGGTCAGCAGTATATATTCCAAAGAATGGGGTAATATGTCAGGAAAGAATAACAAATAACTTATCAGTATACACAACAGAGCTGGTTGCAATTTTGTTGGCCTTGGAATGGGTAGAGGGACATGATTTAAATAACTCAGTGATTATATCTGATAGTTATTCAGCTTTAGAAAGCATTAAATCTGGGAAATCTATAAGAAATGATATAATTCATAAAATTTGTATGGTTTTGTATAAGTTAAATGCAAAGGATTTAAAAATCAGGTTTCTTTGGGTACCTGCACATGTTGGAGTGAAAGGGAATGAGGAGGTTGATAAACTTGCAAAACAAACACTGAAACACAATAGAATATTACAAGTTCCATATAGCAAATCTGAAGCTAAAGTGTTCATTAAAGCATATGCAAGATCTAAATGGCAGGAGTATTGGGTGGATCATGATAAAGGGAGACATTTATATAATATACAACCAGAAGTGAATATAGGAAGGACAGAGAGTAGGAGTAGAAGAGAGGAAATTATAATCACACGGTTAAGAATAGGACACACAGGGCTCAATTCTTCATTGAAGATAACAGGGAAACATCCAACAGGGAAATGCCAACATTGTAGTCATTCAGAAACTGTAGAGCATATTTTATTTCATTGCACAAAGTACAGTCAAGAAAGAAACCAGCTTTTTCAGTCTCTCAGAACGGTCAATCAGAACAATTTTACAATGCAAGGTTTATTAGGGAAAACATCCAGTAACATTTATCATTTTATTATTAAGTTTCTGAGAGACACAGACTTAGCCAAAAGGATTTAATCCTTTTTTTTTTTTTTTTTTTTTTTTTTTTTTTTTAAGTTCCAATATCTCTTGATTCACACCCCAGCCCAGTCGGTGGCGGTAATGCACCGTTAAGTTGGTTTGCCAACCGCCATAAAAAACAAAAGAAGAAGAAGAAGAAGAAGAATTGCTAGGGACAGTTTGGTAGTCGCTGGATATTGGTAGGAACACGTCCCTGTGTTTTGGTTAAGTCCAGAAGTGGTTTAACTGTTGTACTGTCAAGAAAGTCACTGCTTCCAGTGGCAAACCGTTTGTTTATTTTTCTTATACAAAAGAAAAGCATATATTTTGTATATACATATATTTAGTAGGCCTAATATAAATATTTAGTAATATTTATATTACTAAATATATGTATATGTTTCTTATAAAAAATACAGCAAAATTATTATTATTAAAAAAGCTTAATGTTGCGCAAAGTACGTTTTGCTGTTATGTCAGTAATACCTTCAGTTAACAATGCAGTGTTGCTATGTCGTGAGAAATCATGGTTCCCACACTTTTACTATAATAAACCATGATTCATTTTCATAAGAGGGGAACAAATAGGGAAAGCTCACCAGCTTCTGTTAGTTGAGTTACTTTGGCGTCGCTGTCCTCATGTGAACTCTTCCCTCCTCTCATTCTGGAAGGGGGTGAGGTTTGTTTGAGGGAACTCTGTGCATGCTCGGCCTGGAGATATCTCCTAATCTCCTGAATCTTCCGCTCAGTCTGGCCAGACGGGGGCTGATACCCTGAGGAGAGGCTGACGGTGACATCGAGGAGTTTGAAGAAAGTTTTTGGTGTATTGATAACCATTTGTATCGGCTAACCACAGTTTTACTACAAATATCATGGTTAAACTATGGTTAGAGTAGCAAGACCATGGTTCATTTGTGGTTACCATAGTTTTTTTTGGTTTTATTTGTAGTAAAACCATGGTTAATTTTTGTAATTGTAGCCTAAGTCATGTTGTTGTCTAAAAAAGTGATTAAGGTTTAATATCAGTTCATTTTTGAGTATCTCTATAATAAATAAATACATAAAATCGATACATGTTTGATTTACATTTGAGAGGAACTGACAAGATTGTTAATAAAGATATAAATCAGCCACCTTTCGCCGAAAAATGCTGTTTTGAATTAATTTGTGTGCAAATAGATAAGTAGATATGAGACAATGGGCTAAATATGATAAATGATCCTCTGCTGCTATCTACTGGTCATACTGAGAATATCTAATATAATATTAGTTTTTCTTCCAGGTGGCAGAAATCTTCCTCATCAGTAGTGATGGACAAATAAAGTCTCTGAAGCTACTGATTGTTTCAGGAAAAGATCCAAAGCTTTGAGTTTGTTGAAATCTGGTGATTAATAAAAAATAAGAGTCTGTGAAAGAAGAAGCATCCACATATTCCACAGATTCAAGTTATGTGCACAAATAAAAGCCTAACTCTTGTTTCTGTCTCTGATCAATTCATTTACCCATTAACCTACAATTTAATACCAGTACGAATATCAATATGATGCAAATTAAATGTCTTAAATTACTAAATTTAAATAACAAAGGTTATTTATACTGCTGTTTAATATACACCATTATAACTCAAATATAAGATGGTATATTTAAAATAACTTATTTGTTTCTGACAGCATACGATTATAACTTTGAGTTTACTTTGTATTCGTAATACAGAAATACAAAACATTTATTATTATTATTCTAGTGACATCAATGCATATCTGGAGCAAAGTGTGTACATGTCAGTTTTACATACATTCTAAACCATAAACATCTTAAAGACATCTAATAAACGTCTATTTGACATCTGATAGAAGACGTCTTGCTGATGTAAATGCAGACATCAAATAGAGTCTCCGTGATGCAGGTGTGCTATCAGGGATAATACATCGATGACGCGTCGGTGTCTATTAAATTATTCATGAGACTGCGTGTTCTTATCCAATGAGAAGACGCTTCGCTTAATTATTCACAACAGCATGCGTTGATTTGCTACGACAGACGCTTCAAACTATGAGATCGCGCACATTAACTGAGAGAAACATTCATGATTGAAAGAGAGTGTTTGTTTTTGTTTTGTAATAAGTGTTCGGTACAAACGCGATTCATTCATTTTTAGTGAGTGTAACCGTTTTTACAGCTCCGAGACACAAGCCGTCAAAAGGCTGATATAAACGCTGCAGAATAAGCCTGAAGCCCCGTTCAGTAGTTTATTTCCAACCGGCTTCAGCACACCTGCCTGCAATTTTCAAGCAGTCTTGAGGAGCTTGATTGGCTGCTTCAGGTGTGTTTGATTCGGGTTGTAGCTAAACTCTTCAGGATAGTGGGTCCCCAGGAACAGGGTTGAAGACCTCTGCTCTAATGCACCAGAACAGGTCCAATTCTTCTTCATAATGCATTTTATCATAATACTTCACGTAAGGTCGCAATAAATGTTTTGTTGTATTTATTTAGAAATACGTTTGATAATAGTTGGGTAAATGTGTTCTGGGATTGAAGCGATGCGGCTTGGTAAACGTTTTATTGCCAGTATAAAGACTGATAATGGCTGAATAATAAGGATTATGTCTCATACCTGGCGGAGGTGTGAAAGGTTATGTTTTTTTAAACTAGTTAGTCATGCATTTCTTTATTTCAACACATTTACAGGTAAATCCTAATATTTTAAATTTGTGATTAATCATGATCCTGGACTGTGGCTCGATTGACAGCACTAATATATATACAGGTATATATGTCAAAAGTTTGGATACATTACTCTTTTATATTTTTGCAAGAAGTCACTTATGGTCATCAAGACTGCATTTATTTGATCAAAATTTTAATATACTTTAAAATGCATTTCATGCAATGCTGATTTATTATCAATGTTGGAAACCTGTGATACTTTTTTCAGGATTGTTTGATGAATAAAAAGTTAAAAAAGAACAGCATTTACTTAAAATATAACTTTTGTAACAATATACTTCAAAAGCTTGAGGTATAAACCGAGCGGGTTCGGTATGAAGGTAGATTAATGCCTAAAAGATCTGCATGTGAAGGGTAAGAGTTGTGCAAGTGTACATATGATTGCAAACATAAATTAAATTTGCATGCGCAAGAAACGATTTGTAAAAGTGCAAATCGAGATTCAAGTGCAAGAAAAAAAGATTTGCAGCATTTTACTTTTTTTGCAAGTGTAATTCATGTATTGTGAAACTGCAGCTTCATTCTAACGCGAAATAAATATGATCTGTATTCTTCCGCTTTCCATTTCTCAGCGCTTACACTTTCGGCACGTTTTTTTCGCCAAAATACGGTCAAAAGCACTGCAAGCCTGTGAACAGTGATTTACAAGCGAAAACAACAGTTTAAAGAACTGCAAAACGGATTGACTGCGTAGCACCAATCTGTATGTGTAATAAAAAACAAACTGTGTCAGTTGTCTAAATGGCTTGTGTATGTAGAGCAAACATTTCCCAAAATAATCCGATATGTACAGCTCCGTCTTTCTTTTCTCTGCGCTTGCAGTTTTGACAGATTCTCTCTCTAACTGAGTTTTGCAAGCGTGAGGGGAGGGCGGGACCTTCTTCTTGTAGCCAATCAAATGAGGCTCTCGCTGACTCTCCAGTTACTCTTATCTGATTGGTTCAAATAAACACATCATACGACAAGACATTTATCTTCATTTATTTCGGGAACGTTCTCGCTGCCGAATGGTACTTTTAACGTACACATACAGTAAAAATATTATAATAAATAAATACCAACTTAATTAAAACATGCTGTACATATCGGATTATTTCAGGAAAAGTTATGCCCTGCGTACGCAACACGTTGTTTACACCTTTGCAACAGCTTTATTTTACACACAGAGACATATTCTTCAGAGTGAATCTGTTTTGCAGTTCTTAACACCACTGTAATGCGGCTTTTGGCCGCATTTCAGCACAAAAAACGTGCTAAAAGTGTAAGCGCGGAAAAAACGTAGGTCAGAAGAATACAGATCATATTTATTTCAAATTAATATGAAGTTGCAGTTTTTCAACACATGATTTACACTTACAAAACATAGTACAATGATGCAAGTCCGGTTTTCTTGAGCTTATAACTTGATTTACACCTCTACAAAACTTATTTTGCGCATGCAAATTTATTTTACGCTTGCAATGTCACTTACACTTTCACAAATATTACCCTGTGCATGCAAATCTTTTTGACGTCATTTTACCTTTATAGTTCGGGTCCAAAACTTCTAGAGGGCCTCGGACACGGGTCGGGTTCGGTATCAGCAGCCTCGGGTCTCGGGTAATTAAAATAAATGTGCTTTTCCCAAATGGACCCGATAAGACCCGAATTCTTTTAAACTTTCCCAGACGCGTAGTGCGTTCATGTTAAGTTCAACGCACGTAAAAAAGGAACACGTTTGTAACCTCAGAAATCCATCTTATAGATATGAGATCCATCATTACGCTGCGTATCAATGCAAGGATTTTCTTTGTGTGTGCAGAAGCCCTTCACCGGAGACGAGGTGAATAAGAGACAAAACTAGCAAATCCATGATTTATTAACCTATCGATTTAATTTTTTATAAAATTATCACGTTTATATTTCAAATCCACTGGTTACAATTAAAAGCCAAACTCAGAAATAAAATGTATCCATCAGGCAGGCAAAAATATAAAGTAATAGGCTAATAAGTAAATAATGTGGTCGGGTCGGACTCGGGTCTAATTTCATCGGGTCTGTCTCGGGTCGGGTTTATTTTTTTTATGCACGTCGGGTTCGGGTCGGGCACGGATTTTAGGACCCGAGAAGACCTCGAGCATCTGACCTCGTTTTGCTCTCCGGTACTTTGATGGCACATGTGATCGTAAGGCGGCTGCAGCGCCGATCAAAGTCGGACAAATGTTCTAACCAGAATGCATTGCTTTTGTCCGGCGGCAGCCGATTCTTGCGGCGCCGCATGAAGTCGAACAACCCTATTCAAATGTCCTGATCTGAATCAAATGATTCGCAATACGCCATCCTATTGGAGCGCTTCGAAACTGATTCGGAGTTACGAAAAGCTCAGTTACAGCATGTGTGCTTTTTAAAATCATTACAAGGGATGCCGAAATTCAAAAATGATTTGATCTGGTTTTTGACAGTGAATCACTTAAAGGGGCAGTACAATGCTGTTTCATGCATTCAGAGTTGTTTACACTGTTAAAGAGTTGGATTCTCATGCTAAGCATGGACAAAGTTAAAAAAAAATTTTTTGGACGTATAACAGAGTATTTCTGTGCCAAAAATCTCACTTCCGGATTTGTACAAGTTTCGGAGAGTTTTTTTCGATCGTTGTTCTTGATGACGTAAACGACGGTGGAACTCCTTATATGGGCATTTCTCCCGGAAGAACACGCCCCTGCACGCATCGACCGGAGCGAGAGCAGCCAATCAACACGCTTCAATCGGCAGCGCTGCACGGGACTCGCTCGGGAAGAACGTCTCTAAAGAAGAGTGTTTTTGGTTGTGAGGGAAAGATAACCTTGTTCAGCTTCCCAAAACAACCCAGCGTTACGTGAACAGTGGATATAGTTTGTTTTTCCGGGGCAGCGATGGAGTTTCTCAAGTGTTTTGTTGACGAATGTTTTATAAACAAGGCCCAATTCGACGCTGGATTTGCACATCGTTTAATACTGAAAGATGGAGCGGTCCCAGCTATAAAAGATCCCGCTCATGATTCAGAACTGCAGACGGTAAGTGAAACGGCATCAAATGTCTGTGTTTTGTTGACGATCGGAGCAAGTGCTCGTCACTCTTTAGCTCCGCCCACAACACGCCTTCACTCTTTAGCTCCGCCCACGACACGCCTTCACTCTTTAGCTCCGCCCACACGACACGCCTTCACTCTTTAGCTCCGCCCACGACACCTCTTCACTCTTTAGCTCCACCCACGACACACCTTCACCATTTAGCTCCGCCCATGACACGCATTCACTCTTTAGCTCCGCCCACATAACACCTCCACTCTTTAGCTCCGCCCACACGACACGCCTCCACACTTTAGCTCCGCCCACACAGCACGCCTCCAGGAGCTCGGCTTTTTTCAGAGAGAATCGTAAATCTGTATCTTTCTTTTATAAATATGATAAAACTAAAGACTTTTTGGAGATATGAAGGATGCAGCACTACTCTATAGGTACTCAAGATCAACATGAGATTGGGGGAAACGGTGTGCGTTAGGTCCCCTTTAAACTGAATGACCGAAGTCACGAGTCCGAATCAATCGGAGCGGATGCAATCGATACACTTTGTTTCTCCGTTTCTCGCGTCTTCGGTCATGTTTACATGACATCGTCAGTACTGTTACTGGCATAGCACGCTAGTTTCATTACATTAACTGAATGTGCAAAAGAAGAAGAAAAATAAAGAAAGGCACATAGAGGCTATAAAAACAGCCAATGGGAGAAGCAGATGAACACAACTGTGCTCGTGTGTTTTAAACACTTCGGCTCTTATACAGTATGTTCTTACTCCACACATCTATTAAATGTGCTCTAGTGTAGGCTATTTCTTTAATTTCTCAGGTAATATCAATGGTGTGACAACAGTGGCTATAAACATATTTAATTGTTTGATCATAATTATTGCTTGGGGCAATTTAGTAGTCACTGGATATTAGAGACAATAAGATGTTCTTAAGAATTGTACTCCATTGTTGCATTCTTACCAACTTCTTGGAATCTTTCTTAAGAAGATTTTAGATGTTTATTATCGTTATTAATGTTTGTATGTCTTTGAATCACTCAAAGTGACAGTATGATATGTATGCACACTTCAGAAATCATAATATGTGTTAATGTGGTTGTTTGTAATGTGCAGTAACTAATTACTAATAAGATTTCAGTAATAATATTACAGTTACCAGCAGCTTAGTTACTTGTGATGCCTCGACCCGCTGATTTAATATGCAACAATCAAATAATTCATAATTTTCACGACTCACACATGTGATGAGGTGCAGCAGGCGAGGTTGGAATATGGAAAAGCTTACATTCTGCAGATATAAATATTACATTATATTGATTTTGTCAGGAAAAATATGATCTGAACACTGTTGTGTGTTACTGTACTCTGGCTTTACATCCCTCTGATCACATTATATTACTATAATTAAACATATTCTTGGAAAATTAAACATTTCTTACAAACTTATGTGATTTGATAAAATACATTATGAAGTATAATCGAGATATATACAGAGAAATTACAATTAGCTTCAAGCTACACGTGATAATTAATGAGATTAATACAACACTAATACTTGAATGTCACTGTTAATCACTATTGAGTGTTTGTAATAACTAATAATGTGTATTTTGGTCAAATGATGAAGCAGAAATATGTTATTAGTAACATTTATGTGGAAGATACACAGTTACAATATTAATTGTAAACCCCGTTTTTACATCTTCAAACAAGAACTGAAGTTGTATTTAAATACAATTATAACAAGAAAGATATAAAAACATCTAGAATTTGTGCCATGTTTAAGATTTTTCCTTAATATACTTCTATTAATATACTATATTTCTGTCTATTTGAAGAGTTTTTATATCAAATTGCTTTTTGTTATCTATTAATCCATAAGTAGGTTATTATTGAAAGGTATTTTGTATGTTTTGTACATACTGTTGTTTTCTGTTTGTTTTGTACGTACTGTAATTTTTATTGTTTATTGCAATAAAAAAGATACACTGTTACAACTTCTGTGCAGCGTGAAGAAACAATGTAACTAATTACTGTTGACAGAAAGTAACAAGTAAAGTAACAATATTACTTTTGAAAGAAGTAACTAGTAACTATCAGTGTTGGGCTGGTTACTCAAAGAATGTAATATATTACTCATTACTAGTTACTCCTTTCAAAAGTGATATTGTTACTTTACTTGTTACTTTCTGTCAACAGTAATTAGTTACATTGTTTCTTCACACCACACAGAAGTTGTAACAATGTATCTTCCACATAAATGTTACTAATAACATATTTCTGCCTCATCATTTGACCAAAATACACATTATTAGTTATTACAAACACTCAATAATTAATAGTGACATACAAGAAGTGTTGTATTAATCTCTAATTGTACAGCTAATTGTAATTTCTACGTTACCCATATATGATTATATTGCATTATGTATTTCATCAAATCTCATAAGTTTGTAAGAAACTGTTTAATTTTCCAAAAAGATGTTTAGTTATAGTAATATAATGCTGATCAGCGGGATGTAAAGCCAGAGTAAAGTAACACACAACAGTGTTCAGATCATCTTTTTCCTGACAAAATCAATATAATGTAATATTTCTATCTGCTGAATGTAAGCTTTTCCATATTCCAACCTCACCTGCTGCACTGGGGATATTTCACAGTCATGAAAATTATAAACATAAATCTAGGAATTATTTGATTGTTAAGACTTTAAATCAGCGGGTCGAGGCATCAAAAGTAACTAAGCTGTTTTATGGATGGTAACTGTAATATTATTACTGAAATCTTATTAGTAATTAGTTACACTACTAGTTACTGCACAAAGTAATACTACAGTAACTAGTTACTGCCCAACACTGCTGATGTGATGAGTGTCCAGCAGAGGACGCTGCTGCACTGATGATCAGCTTCAGGATTAATACACTTATTACAATCACTACAACACATTTATCAATACTAAACTCACTTTTCAAAACCTTTACTTGTGTGAAAATTATTATTGTTATCATAATTCTTACAATAATTATTCTTCATTATTAGGTTGTACAATTATTTTTATTGCTATTATTATTAGTAGTATGTGGTTGTTTTTACCATTATTATTGTTATTATTATAATTCTTACATTTATTATTCGTATTATTATTAGGTTTGTTGTACAATTATTTATATTGCTATTATTAGTAGTATGTGTTTGTTTTACAATTACTGTTATTGCTAATATTAATGCTATTTTATTATTAATAATAATAATAATATTGTTGTTGCTATTATTATTATTATGATCATGCTTGCTCTCCAATATTTCACTGATGGACTGTAGTTGAAAGAAAAGAGACTAATAATTTACAGTAGTGTCTTAATGACTCGATTTTTTTTTTTTGTTATGAATAAATACTTGTTAAAATAATAATTTTTAACCTCAAACTTTAAACTGCCCATACCTGTAAGTATGTCTAACAGTGCACTGTGTGAGTATATGTATGTGTATATTGCACATTGTCATCTGTATAAGTCTGTAAGTATGTAATGGTACTGTCTATATGTTAATTGTTTCTGCACTGTCTGGAGCACGCTCTCAAGAATTTCACTCATCAAGGCACATGTGCTGTGATGATGTGACAATAAACGTGATTTGATTTGATTGTGTGTGAGTGTGTGTGTCTGTGTGTGTGTGTGCTTGTTTTTATATACCGGTGGGGACTTAAACCTGAATACACACAGACTCATGTGGACTTGTGTCACGGTGGGGACCTAAATTGAGGTCTTCATGGGTAAACAAGCTTATAAATCACACAGAATGAAGTTTTTTGAAAATCTAAAAATGCAAAATGTCTCCTGTGAGGGCTAAGTTTAGGTGTAGGGTTGGTGTAGGGCAATAGAATATACGGTCTGTACAGTAGAAAAACCATTACGCCTATGAAAGTCCCGACAAGGATAGTGAAGCAAGTGTGTGTGTGTGAGAGAGAGAGAGAGAGTGTGTGTGTGTGAGAGAGAGAGAGTGTGTGTGTGTGTGAGAGAGAGAGAGTGTGAGTGTGTGTGTGAGAGAGAGGGAGTGTGTGCGCGCGCGTGTGTGAGAGAGTGTGAGTGTGAGAGAGAGTGTGTGTGTGTGTGAGAGAGTGAGTGTGTGTGTGTGTGTGTGTGTGTGTGTGTGAGAGAGAGTGAGTGTGTGTGTGTGAGCGTGAGTGTGTGTGTGTGTGTGTGTGTGTGTGTGTTTGTGAGAGTGTGTGTGTGAGTGTGTGTGTGAGTGTGTGTGTGAGTGTGTGTGTGTGTGTGTGTCTGAGTGAGTGAGTGAGTGAGTGAGTGAGTGAGTGTGTGTGTGTGTGTGTGTGTGTGTGTGTGTGTGTGTGTGTGTGTGTGTCTGAGTGTCTGAGTGAGTGAGTGAGTGAGTGAGTGTGTGTGTGTGTGTGTGTGTGTCTGAGTGAGTGAGTGAGTGAGTGTGTGTGAGTCTGAGTGTGTGTGTGTGTGTGTGTGTGTGACTAATGCTGGATGTCAAACTCCCACTCAAACCCTGTTCTCCAGAACCCCTCATCAGTGCTGAAGAAGCAGGAGACGTGTGGACCTGCAGCTCACTGAGAGCCTCAGACGCCACGTGTCCAAACGTGTGCTTGATTTTCTGTGTAACCACCATCACCACTAAACTGGAAACCGCTGCACCAGCATGAACACGGAGCATTAACCCGTACCTACAACAAACATGCATGACTGAATGCACAACACTTTCGTACCTTATTGACCCCTGAAGGATGCATAAAGGTAGATATGAATCTCTAAAGAGTACATATTTGTTCATAAATGGTGCATATACTGTTTGAAAAGGTATCACCCCATTGACAGCTTTTACTCAGAGTGAACAAAATGCTTAGGTCTATGAGCCTTAACCAACACTGAAACAATTTACACTCAGAAATTGGTAGTAAATTTCACAAATAATTAAAAAAACAGACAAAGACTGAAGTAGTATTTTCTTGTAAAACATACTGCACTAATCTCTCTCTCTCTCTCTCTCTCTCTCTCTCTCTCTCTCTCTCTCTCTCTGTCTATGTCTCTCTCTCTCTCTGTCTCTCTCTCTATGTCTCTCTCTCTCTCTATGTCTCTATAACATATATATATCAGAAGATAAACCTTAAGATCTGTATTAGATGGAAAAGAGCTTTTTCAGAAACACATAAAAGGTGATTGTCTCAGATGTTCACAAATGTTCAGTATTCATCTTCCTGATGTTTATTTTATTCCACTTACACACGCACGCACGCACGCGCACGCACACGCACACACACATACACATACACACACACACAAGGTAAGTTCCCCTAATATATACGGTGAAAAACTGTAATAGACATTTCAGACAATTTTACGGTGAAAAAGAATGTAAAATTTACAGGAAAAAAACGTACATTGACGTTCTCAGAATCCCCCGCGTTGCATTTCAAATTGGATGTTTTTTCTTTGAAATAACTATGTTTCTTAGTTTTTTCTTATCAGTTATGTTTATTAGGGTTGTATGTTACATCTAATGTTGTTAAATTAATGTTTATTGCATATTTGAGTTTAATGAGTCTCATCATGATGGTGATTAGTGTTTGTGTGAATGCTTCTTTTATATATGTTATTATTTAAAAGCTGCTTTGGTTCATCATGTGACTCTCATCACCTCCTGCTTTTGGTGGTTATCAGTGTATTACAAAGGTACAAAACAGATTTCAGTACTTCAATAGGTTGGTATATTAACATTATATCAGTTAATGAAATTACAGTATTTAACTGTAAATTTAAGTTAAAACCGTAAAACCTAAAATGTTGCTACTGTATTTTTTACGGTAGAATTCCGTCAACCACAGCTGCCTGTTTTTTACTTTTTAATTTAATTTTTTTTTTACAGTGTGGAAGCTGGTTCCAGCTGCGGGCGGCATAATAGCTAAAAGCGGACTCCCCTTGTTTTGTGTGAACCCTTGGTATTTCTAACTGACTCGATCCTAATGATCTGAGTGGTCTGTTAGGTTTATATTCAGTGAGCATATCTGCAATGTATTTAGGTCCTAGACCATTGCGTGGATTATAAACGAGTAAAAGTACTTTAAAATCAATCCTAAATGTAACTGGAAGCCAGTGTAAGGACCTGAGGACTCAGATGTTCTGGTTCTAGTCAGAATCCTGGCAGCAGCGTTCTGGATGAGCTGCATCTGTCTAATAGTCTTCTTTGGAAGGAGACCATTACAATAATCCACCTGCTGGTGATGAACACGTATCTCCAAGTCTTGACTGGAAACAAAACATCTAATTCTTTCAATGTGTATGAGATGATAGTATGCTGATTTAGTTACATGACTACTAAAACTATAGCATATACAAGCTAAACAAGAGCGGTGCAAGTATTGAGCCTTGTGGGACTCCGCATGTCATGGACGTCCACTTAGACTTATGCTCTCCTATACTCACATAATAACCTCTCCCTTCTAAGTATGACCTGAACCATTTGAGCAGTGTTGGGCAGTAGCGTCGCTACAAGTAGTGACACTAGTAGTTTAACTACATTTCGCAGTAGCGTGGTGGTTGCGTCACTGCTTTCTGAATCAAATAGCTTTTCAGTAGCGAAGCTCTTTTTTTGATCAAGTAGCGCGGTAGCATCAACAAAAGCTAACGTTACATTATCCAAAGCATTCTGAAGCTCAAGCTCAAATCGGAAATATAACAGCTACGGATCACTGATCCTGGATCAGCCACTAAAGCTCGTAACACCATTGGCTCCTCAAACTGTCAGTCAAACCTCATTATTCCTCCCGCCTCTCTCGTGAATGAAGTGCAGCGCGCAGTTTAGAGCATAAAGTTTAGAGGTAAATAAAGAACTGTTAACTGAATAAATACAGCGTTTTCTTTACTCAAGAAACACTATATTTATTAAGGCTAATGTTCTTTGTATTTGAGGAGTGGAGAAAAGTGTCTTGCCTAGCATTTGTTGTCAAGTCACAGCCAAATAGCTTGTGCGAAGCGCTGAATCTTTTATAATCTAAGTTGTAAATACGATGCCCGTACTGCCTCTGATGTGGCGTAATGACGGGGAAAAAAACATTCGCTGCTCAAAAGCTTGAACTTGATTTTGGTGAAATGTTAATAATATGACACATGTAACGATGCAAATAAATGCAGCCAGACCTATAGACCACTTATAAATTTGTAAACATCCGGGATGCGCGCGCATCATGGTTGCAGAAAACCCGGGAGAGTTCAAGTTTACGGCAAGAGAATTACATGGATAAGGTACAAAATAGTTAGATTTAAAAAGATTATAGATTATTTTGACTAGGTATTATTTTCGAAATGTTCTCTACATATTACAATAACTTATCACCCAGCGATAAGCACTGATATTCAACAAAATTGACGTTAGTGAGTGGGATACGTCTTACAGATCCGTTTGCCATACCACCTTGTCAATGGGTAAACGATGAAACGAAATGGCCAAGCATCCAGTGGCCAGAGATATATAATTACCTGATCGACACTCCAAGTGTATATACCCGGGATAAGTTAAAAGCGTACAAGTCTCTTGATGCGTACAACTTTGTTCTGTGTGGTCATGTCCAAGCAGGGGCGCCTTAAGATATCCAGAAGCCCCTGGGCTACAGCATTACGGTAGGCCCCCCTTTTAAGCTTCCTGACAATTATTTATGTCAAATTTTGATTATTTTTTTTCTTGTTAATATGCCAGTTAACATTCACAACACTGTTCTGCGTAAAATGTGAATATAAGTGAATATGCAAATTCCCTCTTTGCCACAAGGTGGCGCTTAAGAACAGCAGAATATAGCCGTTACATAACACAATTACAGGCTTTATATGGAGGTAATATGAAAAGAAAATGCCATCAAAACTTTCCTGGCTGAAATGTGAGTTTACAGGTATGATTTAAACACCATAAATCACACAAAATATTCATTATTCATCATCAGTAGAACGAAACATCACGACATGTTGGCATAAATGTGGATTGTTTGGTGATTGCTAACTGCGTTTTTATTTTGAAACATGCCGTGCTCTCGTTTAATTAATTAAATCACAGCCGTATAAAGTTTAATGATCACATTTAAGCAATAGGACAATTCCTATTTTTCCATACCTGGATTTAAAATTGAGACTTTGAAGCAGCACCTTAATCTAAAACCTTCATCTGACACAGATTACATCCACGCAAGTTACTGAACTCACACTGTATGATGTTACAGAAACCAGTTCCTTTCACACAGCAGTGTTGTTTCTCTGCAGGTTAACATAAAGACACTCTTGTGCTGGGCTAACGTTACTTTAATAGCGAAATAAGCGAATGCATTGATTGTGCATCAGTGTACAGTATATCGGTGGAACATACCAACTATACACACTGTGTGGGGGGAACCTAAACTGAACCATTCACTATATAGGCTACTACAACCAGGGCGTCGCTGAAAATGAGCGTGTGAGTTTGTTTACAGAATGCTGTTGTCACTGCTGCAAACTCACATATAAATAATTATTAAAAAAATATAATTTCCCTGCAGCCAGTGGGCCCCCTTTCCAGTGTAGGCCCCTGGGCTTCAGCCCCCTGAAGCCCGTGCATTAATGCGCCCCTGTGTCCAAGACATACAGTTTCATGATTTCCAAGTTCAAGACTTCGTAGTGCTGAAGACCGAGGTTCTGCCTAGCCAAAGACAGTGTAAAAAGACGTAATTGTACAAGGCGTGGGTTATCGTCAACAAGACAAACAATTGTATTCTTACAGCAAACTGCACCTGTATGGCTGGGTATGTAACCAAAAATCACTGTCTTAAAATTTAATTATTTTTATTCAGCGTCAGCAATTTATTTAAACTAAAGTTAATTGCTTATTTGCTGAAATCATACAACTGTTTTTATAGCCTAACGCACAATTTAAACTAATGTGTTTCATACATTATAACATTTTGTGCAGGTTAGGGTCATGCAGCTGCACTCATGTTTAAAGTTGAGCTATGGGTCAGGATAGGAACGACTGAGAAGTGTTGTACTTCAGGGACAAATATGTGGATCCAGCCATCTAAGAGAGAGACTGAGTGAGATCAGCTTCAGAAGGGCTGAGAGAACAGACACCCAGCTGCAGCCAGTCAGAATAAAGCATAGAAAGATCAATGTAAAAGATAGACACGATCTAAATGTAGACAAGATCATGTCATGTAGCAAGCAGGTATTGATTATATTTTTATAACCTGTCTTTTATTGACTTTAGTTGCAATAATGTACAAATAAAGCTCATTGGAACATTGTAGAAATGTGTTTTTGCATCAACTTTCAAGGCTTTGCTTACTTCCATTGTTGCAGAATACCTTGAAGTTGTTACTTTAACCCTGACAATTGTTTATCTCTGAAAATTGCTTTATTTCTAAATTTTGCTGATCCAAACTTTGTCTTTGTCTTCTTTGATTATTCTGAAGCAATAGAAGTAAATGAAGCCTTGAAAGTTGATGCAAAAACACATTTCTACAGCTGTCCCAATCTGCGAACACCCTGGAACAGCCGGTGTTAATAAGTAAATGTTCTTTTTAAATTTGTCAGTTTGCTGTACCATTCACTGGACTTAAACTACTTATATTTCAATAAAACTACAAGATGGAGATGTTCTAAAACTTGATTGGTAGTGTAATTTAATGTAAAAACATAAGTTATAATCAGTGCCATGTAACTATTAATGACTAACCAGATTTGAGTGTAATTTGGATTAAAATTAGTTTATTGTGTGTATTCAGAATTGACAGATGAAGACATTGCAGAACTGAAAGTACTGGCTCCTAACGCAGCTGTGCTCACTAGCATGGAGACCGGAGACCTGTATGATGCCGGTCTGAGATGCCTCTGCCAAAATGAACTACAAGAGAGGAGTGAAGAGACCTTTGAAAGACTGGGGAGTTAACTAATGAGCAGTGTGTAAACCTTGAGCTTACGACTAAAAAGCAGGCCCACTCTCAGGCCTGGCACACACACAGAACTGGAAGGATAACAAGCACAACCCTACATCGTGTATGCACTGTAGTAACTGAGAATGCTAAAACAAACCTTGTAAAACAGGTAATGCACTACAACAAACAACAGTTTGGCCATGCCCCAGCAGTACTTTGGGGAAAAGATATGGAGGACATAGCCAGAAGGCAATACACTGAAAGCACAACATCAAAACTTTGACGTGGAGCTCTGCGGTCTTTTTGCGCGGCCAGATGAACCACATCTTGGGGCATCGCCGGATGGAATAGCAAACTGTACCTGCTGTGGGAAAGTAACTGTAGAGATTAAATGCCCCTATAAATACCGTGATGGTCTGACAGGGAGTAGTGAGGACCAGTGATGGGAATAACGGCGTTATAAATAAACGGCGTTACTAACGGCGTTATTGTTTTCAGTAACGAGTAATCAAACTAATTACTGTTTCCCCCGTTACAACGCCGTTACCGTTACTGACAATAAAATGCGGCGTTACTATCATTTATTATAATATTATTAGAATTTTATTTTTCAGTTCATCTGAATGGATGCGCAGTGTAGCTGTATTTGACGAACCGTAAACTCTAGTGTGAAGCGCACGGCTCGCCGTAGCTGTGTCTCACACACACACACACACACACACACACACAGAGAGAGAGAGAGAGAGAGATACAGAGCGAGAGTCTTTCATAACATGCAGAATTGACGCGCTACATGTAAACGATATTCTTTGTGTTTTCATGTCAAAATAACGGAGTTCCTTTGGAATTCTTCAGCTTTTAAGAACTGCCGGGTTCTCTGCTAGTGGGCGGAGCTAATGTGCAAACGACAATCTCATTGGCCGGCGCTCACCTATTATCATCCCTGTTTTGATTTCAGCGAATCAATTCGAGCGAACGCAGACAACATGATTAATATTCATGAACCCAGCCGCTCAATAATCCTTAGTGCGTTTTATATTGTTATTAGTAGTAGAATTCATAGTAGTTTTATCTTATAATTTTTCCCCCTTTTTTTATAGAAACACTAAATGACAAACAATATCTTAAGCACCAGTCCTAAGTTCAGTCAACATGACAGATATGCATTCATACTTGGTTATTCTAATTACTAAAGTTCTATCATCATATAATGCTAAATTATCATAATATCATATTATAATACTTGACTGACTGATGCTAAGTGTCAGTAGATAAATAGTGTCGATTAACGTACAATGTTTTATAATAATAATTTATTCTATTTAGTGTCCATTTCATTCATTTAACATATTTAATATTGGGGGCATCCAAGTTATTTGACATATTTAAATTTTTTTTTTTTTAAAAAGTAACGCAATAGTTACTTTCCCTGGTAATTAGTTACTTTTATAATGATGTAACTCAGTTACTAACTCAGTTACTATTTGTGAGATGTAACTACTAACTATAACTAATTACTTTTTTAAAGTAACGTGCCCAACACTGGTGAGGACACACAGTTCTGCTTAGACAAAGCACTACAGCTAAAGAAGAATCATGAGTACTACCATCAAGTTCAGCTTCACATGTTTGTATGCAACACCCAGTACTGTGACTTTGTGGTTTGGACAAAGCAAGATATTACCATCAACCGCATCAGCAGAGATGACGAAATGCTGTCCTGCCTAAAGCTGAAGTGTTCTTCAAAGAGAGCATTGTGCCTGAGCTGTTAACACACAGCATGGATCCACTGATGCAAGCACCCACACCTGCAGTCTGCTCACGCGGTCAAAGGCCAGACTTTGGGATGATGATTATGGGATGATTTTAGACTCAAAATGATTTATAGATGCATGCACAGTTATCCATGGACTGCATACATTTTATGCATGCATCTTACTAACCACAAACAAATGCCTTTCAATTTGAATCTGTGGAATTCGGGATTAAATGATCGTGCAGCGATTTATACAAATACAGACATGTTTGCGAATAAAAATGCATGTTTTGCATTAATATATCATAAATTGCTCATGCAAAACGGAATCCGTGCATTTGTGGATCAGGTGACGCGCGTGCATTTATCGACGTCTTGTTCGAGTCAATCTTATTTGGATTTTGAGACATCATTTTCGCAGTTTACAACATTTCACGACCCTCATACACACAACTACTAATGAACAAAGCCCAGTGCAATTCATTAACGCGTACACGATTTGTGTCACTACACTGAAACAAATGCTTTTCAAGCAGTGTCTGCAGAGTTAAGAATTGCATTAATGTGCAGAATTTTGTTCAAATAGAGACATATTTGTGAATACAAATGTTATAGTTTGTATTAAAGTATCATCATGTGTGCATGTAGCGATTCAAATGTGCATTTGTGGATCAGGCGACGCGCGTGCATTCATTCACATCTCTTTTGAGTCGATTCTATTTGATTCATTTGAGTTTTGAGACTTTCGTTCCGCACTTTTAGCCTTGTTCAATCCACACACACACACAGCTCGCGATCCACACGCAGCTGAGCCTAAGAAAATCACCGACCACTAGATGGCACTAGAGACGTGTGCGCAGTCCGTTGTGTACAGTTTGATGAATGTTACATTGTGTTTGTGTTTTCTTTGTTTCTTTTTGGTTTGGCTGATCTCATCTGCCCGTATATATTGATTGACTGTGTAAAGTGCAAGAACCATTTCCACTACACATGTGCCAGAGTAAGACGAAAGGTTGTGAACTGGTATTGTGAACAATGCAAAAAAAGAAAGTCGTCAGAATAAAATGTATTTTGAAGCAAATGATTTAATACAGTTCTAGTATTTTTCAATGTGTATTCTCACATTAGACAAACGCCTCGATGTGTCCACTTCTTGAGCAGTGAGCTGCTTTACCTTTGGTAAAGTGAGGGATCCTAAGGGTGGCACCACGTGTAGCAAGCTCATCTCTGATGGTAAAACCACGATCTACTAGTACCTCATCATTATGCTCTAATTTGTTTATCTGAAACGCGCCCACCCCAACCTGCCGACAGAAATGTAATGGCTCCTGCAGGTGACATGCCAACCAAATACTTAACAGTGTTGTGGCTTTTATAAGTAGAGTACGTCTGGGCTCTGGAGGTTAAATTTGTGGGTCTGTCAATCAAAATTTATGTACAGTCAATAATGCACCTGCAACGTTTATATTTAGTTTTAAAACATTTTGGCATATTCTTTAATATTGCATGCTTGCTTGGCCACTTGATGATAGGCTTTAAATTTGCAGATATAACAGGGAGCCAACTTCTCAAAATTTTAAAGATGTCACATTCTGTGACATTAAATCTGAAAGCAATATCCTTGTTGCTGAGCCCTAATCTTAGTTTCATTAGGATGGCTAGTAGATGATCCTCCAAGTTCATAGAGACACGCACAACCTCTACACTGTCTTTTAGCTTGCGAATTAACCACTCATGAATGAATGAATGAATGATGCATTTATATAGCGCTTTTATTGTGTATTGCCATACACCCAAAGCGCTTTACAATCATGTGGGGGGGGGGGGTCTCTCCTCAACCACCACCAGTGTGCAGCATCCACTTGGATGATACGACGGCAGCCACAGGACAACGGCACCAGTGCGCTCACCACACACCAGCTGCAGGTGGAGAGGAGAGAGAGAGATAGAGACAATCAAGTGGATGGGGATTATTAGGAGGCCATGATTGACAAGGGCCAGTGGAGGGAATTTGGCCAGGACACCGTGGTTACACCCCTACACTTTATGGTAAGTGTCATGGGATTTTTAATGACCACAGAGAGTCAGGACCTCGGTTTAACGTCTCATCCGAAGGACGGTGCTTTTTGACAGTATAGTGTCCCCGT
Organism: Aspiorhynchus laticeps; assembly: GCA_023376895.1. Taxonomy (NCBI): domain Eukaryota; kingdom Metazoa; phylum Chordata; class Actinopteri; order Cypriniformes; family Cyprinidae; genus Aspiorhynchus; species Aspiorhynchus laticeps. Next base: position 249,295 of record JALXFT010001666.1, read on the forward strand.
CACTATACTGGGGCGTTAGGACCCACACAGACCACAGGGTGAGCACCCCCTGCTGGCCTCACTAACACCTCTTCCAACAGCAACCTAGTTTTCCCAGGAGGTCTCCCATCCAGGTACTGACCAGCTCAACCCTGCTTAGCTTCAGTGGGCAACCGGTCTTGGGCTGCAGGGTGATATGGCTGTGAAAATGACACTGGTCAAACCTGTGAAAAACAGAACATGCACTGCTTTGCTCTTGATAGAGCTAAAGGAAAATTGTGTTTTTCTAAGTGTTGACTTTAATTCCTCATTCTCAGATTTCAGTTTGTTGATCTCCAAACGCAAGTTGACACACTCTGCAGAAAGCTGGCTGTACTTGTGTTTCAGATCATCATGGAGAACCTTTGGCACTGTGGATTCTAAAATAGAGATCAGATTGTAATTTACTTATAAAAGATGCACTGTCACTTGTTTCAGTTTAGCTACTCTATTATTTGATTGATGGTTTCAAACATCATTCAGGTTCCTGGGCACCACCATCTCTCAGGACCTGAAGAGGGACACTCACATCGACTCCATCGTGAAAAAGGCCCAGCAGAGAATGTACTTTCTTCGTCAACTGAAAAAGTTCAACCTGCCACAGGCGCACATGACACAGTTTTACTCTGCTGTTGTTGAGTCGGTTCTGTGCTCTTCTATAACTGTATGGTTTGGGTCAGCCAGCAAATCAGATATAAGAAGACTGCAGCGGACTGTTAGGACAGCAGAAAGGATCATTGGTGTGCACCTGCCCAGCCTTCAGGATTTGTACTACTCCAGAGTGAAGAAACGGGCAGGTAACATCATCACAGACCCCTCTCACCCTGGACACGACCTGTTTGCGCTTCTCCCTTCAGGCAGACGCTACAGATCTCTGTGCACTAGAACATCTAGGCATAAAAACAGTTTTTTCCCCTATGTCATCTCCAGCCTAAACAACTAACCCAGCAGGCACAAAACAGGCACACAACGTCATAAGACGTTGACATTTGGTTAAATTTTGGTTGCAACGTCGGGTGACCAAAATCCAATGTAAATCCAACGTCTAATGTCAATGTTAAATTGATGTCCAATACCGACGTCAGCTGACGTTGAGATTTAGTTGTTTTTAGGTTGTGTAACCAAAATCCAACGTTAAGTCAACGTCAAATTGACGTCAACCCGATTTTCATTTTCAACCAAAATGCAACGTCTGTCTGACATCACGTCCAACGTCAACCTGACGTTACATAGACGTCTGGGAACACAGGAATTATTACCCGTGTTCTGTAATTCATCCCCCATCTCTTTTATTTACTCTCTCTAGTACTATGTAAATATGTATGCATAATTTTCTATACAGCTGTATATATAGAGTAAATAAGGCACAAATCTGTACATAAATCTTGTGTTCCAGATTCAGACACATTATTATTATTATTGTTAAGGCTTAAATGTTCTGTTTTCATGTCAGATATGTATATTTATATGCATGTATGTACCAAGAGCTTCTTAAAAACCACAACAAATTCCTCGTGTGTTTGAGCACACTTGGCGAATAAAGCTGATTCTGATGTAACTTCACAACACAGTTCTGCTGTATTGAACAATAAATAAACAGGATGACCTGATTCATTCCAATAACGACTGCCCTACATTAGGTAAGATGTCACAAGTTCTTCCCAGTTCTGCAGTCATCTGAGGACAGGCCTGGCTGGGGATGCTGATGCAACCTCATCAGTAACTTCTTTTGACTGCTTTACATCATCTGGTGGTCTGTGGGCGGTATCATCCCTTTTCCTTTTCCTCTTAAATCTGAGATGAGTGCAAACACTTTAGTTGCTTGAATATCATAGAGGTTATCAGATACCCAAATAAAGTCAAATGCAAATTTCATAGCATGCATCACAAAGATGATCATGGTCTAGAAAATTATCTTTACCAAATCGAAGTGCCATTACTTGCCATAAATTCTCTGCATTTAATGCATGCAATGTGATACCATTTAGCAACTAAATTAGGCTAAATATTTACCTCTCAAGTTTTGCATCGCCTTTGTTTATTTCACCGCTGGTTGAGTAGGAAAAGACAGAAGGGACAAAGTATTGAAGTCCATGGATACCTCTCCTGTATAAAAAAAAAATAATGTATTCTGGTGATTGGCTAGTAAACGAGGTTAAACACAAATTTTTACATTACTCTGTGTTAGATAAGCATAAATCCCATTATTTACCGATATTTTGTTGCTGTGAGTCAAACCAAATGATGTCTGATTTACATTTAGCATAATGTTAACTCACCTTATATGAAGTGTTCTGGGATTTTTAATTTGGTCCTCTTTCCAATCGGGCTTGTAACCAAAGACGTCTGCGGTTGGCATTAAAAGCAGTGTGAGTTGAAGGCATTCGGTAAAATTTAAGACTACTGTTTACAGATTTCCGATTCTGGCATCCCACCGCACAACACCACATTTTCACGGTCGTCTTTTGCAACTGACATGCACAGTTGTGACGTAGGGTGATAATTGGCATATACATCTATATGGTAACACTACACAATAAGATTTCATTAATGTATTAACTAACATGAGCATACAATGAACAATACATTTATTACAGTAGGCCTATTTATTAATCTTTGTTAATGTTAGTTAATGAAAATACAGTCGTTCATTGGTAGTTCACGGTGCATTAACAAACACAACTTTTGATTTTACAGTTTTTCTCCGTCACTTTGGTGCATTTCTCGAATCATCCTTAATATTTGCAAAGTATGTGCATTTCTCAAAGCAATTCGTACAAACAGCACGACACAATGGATTACCTGCAAAAGCCTGAAACTTATTCAAAGTCTTTAGTTCATCTCTCAAAAGCAAGTAAAATCAAATCAAATCACGTTTATTGTCACATCATCACAGCACATGTGTCTTGATGAGTGAAATTCTTGAGAGCGTGCTCCAGACAGTGCAGAAACAATTAACATATAGACAGTACCATTACATACTTACAGACTTATACAGACGACAATGTGCAATATACACATACATATACTCACACAGTGTACTGTTAGACATACTTACAGTTATCGATACACATTATACACCATATGCACACATTCTACATTATGTACACATATATACATACACAGTAATATGCAAAGGTGCAGTAGATTGTACATAAGCTGGATACGCAAATGTCATCGATGTGCATTGGATGGTATCCAGTGCACATAAGTATTTATGTCAATGAACATATTAGTGGCATCAGAATGAAAAGTTCTTGTGTCATTGTTCACAAACAAGATAGTCAAAATGCTTAGTCATGATCTCTGTTAGTATCACCTGATGTAACAGTTTGCATGACAGTCACTGTATTCAAATGCAGAAGGCTGTACTTCTTATGTATGCCATATATCAATTTCAAAAGTACAAATTTGCATTACTGTATGTGCGATGTTGATTGAAAGAGACTGGATAGGATTCACAGTTACACTTTAACTAGTGGTCTGACCAAAAAAAAAAAAAAAAACCTTACTACGTCATTGCGATATACAAATGAAAAAATACATATAGGCACAAAGGCGAAAATACACAATTAGAAAGGCAAACACAGGCAGAGCTTTGCTTTTGCATGCAGCACTGTATGAGGAATTACAGAGAACTGGTTTATCATTGATCTACATTCAATCAATCAACATATACATAAATATAAAACAATACAAAACATTTAAGAATGAAGCAGATAAGGCATCATTAAAACATATACAGGCATCGGGTCCAATGTTTCCAAAAGCAAGATGTATACCTTGTATCACTCTTAGAAACATCAGCTATGGACATAATGATCATATTCTTAGACCCTATCAGCCTGCACATGAATCCATACATAAAATTTCTTAAGACAGCGTTAAAAGTGGGCACATTGTTAGACACAAACATTTCACTGGCACTACTCCACCTGGGAACTTTAAGCACAATTCTCATAGCATCATTATAAGTCACTTTAAGTTTTTTCATTTTCGACTCACTAAAATTACACCACAGGTGGGCAGTATACAGTGGAGTGCAATAGGTTTTGAAGAGTGAGATTTTAACATCAGGAGTGCACATGTGGAATTTGCGTGCCAGCATATTTGCCTGCCCATACAATTTTCCACACTGCCGCTGCACATCATCATCATCACAGAGGTCATCTCTTATCACATGTCCCAGATACTTAACTTTCTTTACAACCTCTAGTGGTTCACCTGCCAATGAAAAAGAAGGATAGACACACTTCATATCTTCCTTGGTTCTAGCAATCAGTACCACACTCTTCTTTGAGTTAAATTTTATATCAAACATTAGTCCATATTGAGAGCATATTCTAAGAAGTTGTTGCAGGCCAGAACTAGAGGGAGACAGTACCACCAAATCATCAGCATAAAGCATATGATTAATGCATATGACATTCTCTTCATTAGTGAAAGTTAAGATTCACTTGCACAATCCATGGCAAATTTACAAAAAGACTAATAGAAATGTGTAGAAAATATGCTTGACAGTTTATGACAACTATAGATTAACAATTTTGCATTTAATGACTTATACGATGAACTAATGACTATGTTTTGAGGGGTGAGACTATAGATCAGAGAACTATATAATACATATTGAGCAACATGGCATTAGCAACTGATAATGTACACTAAAAAATTATCGTGATTTTAACGGTACAAAACTGTGAAAATGCTACAGTAAAAACTGTGATGGTTAACGGTAAGTTACTGTAAAATTTACAGGGAAACTGACGTTCCCAGAATTCCCTGCGTTGCATTTAAAGTGTTGTTTGAATTTGATGTTTTTTCTTTGAAATAACTGTTTCTTCTTAATTTTTTCTTATCAGTTATGCTTATTAGGGTTGTATGTTACATCTAATGTTGTTAAATTAATGTTTATTGCATATTTCAGTTTATTGAGATCATCATGATGGTGATCAGTGTTTGTGTGAATGATCTTCTATATATGTTATTATTTAAAAGCTGCTTTGGTTCATCATGTGACACTGCTTTTGGTGGTTATCAGTGTATTATAAAGATACTAAACAGATTTCAGTACTTCAATAGGTTGGTATATCAACATTATATCAGTTAATGAAATTACGGTAATTAACTGTAAATTTAAGTTAAAATCTAAAATGTTGTTACCGTATTTTTTTACGGTAGAATTCCGGCCACAGCTGCCAGTTTTTTACAGTAAATTTTACAGATTTTTTTGGGGTGGGGTAAATACAAATTTATTTTGCCTATGTCACAATATGAGATAAATCCAGCCCTTGTACATGATATTGATTTCTGTTGACAAATTGTTTTGGAACAGTTGTTGAATAAACAATAAACTGAAATATTATGCATGTTTATCAGCTTGACTGACAGTTTTATTGATCACTGAGAGAGCATTGACTTGGTATGATGTTGGTTCAATATAAAAATGTTTTTTTTTTTAGGGCTGTAGCTTTAAAGCTTCATTTAATGAGGAGTAACTGTTAGCTTAGCTCACTACATTTTCCAAGTAGCTTGCCCAACACTGCATTTGAGTGCCATCCCAGAAAGCCCGACCCAGTTTCTCTAGAAGTATGTTATGATTAACAGCGTCAAACGCAGCACTGAGATCTAGTAGTACCAGCACTGAATCAGAATTAAAGCGAATATCATTTATTATCTTAATGAGCGCTGTCTCTGTGCTGTGATGCGCTCGGAAACCAGATTGAAAATTGTCCAGGTATCCATTTGAGTTTAAGTAGTTGTGCAGCTGATTAAAAACTATCTTTTCAATCATCTTACCTATGAAGGGAAGATTTGATATTGGTCTATAGTTGCTCAACATGGTGTTATCAAGATTGCTCTTTTTAAGAAGTGGCTTAACCCCAAAAGTCCCAGAAAGAAGTGAGGCGTTCACCACTTCTAAGAGATCAGCTTCTAAACAGATAAGCACACTTTTGATAAAAGATGTGGGAAGTGTGTTAAGATTTAAAGGAATAGTTCACCCAAAAAAGAAAACTTGCTGGAAATTTATTTCAAGATGGGGGAAGAGTTATTATAGATTATGGACTTGAGTTAAAAACGTCTTAATGATGGATTTGTTTCATCTTTTGTCTTCTCCAGATGTTAACTGATGGACTGGAGTGGTGTGGATTACTTGTGATGTTTTTATCATTCTGACGGCACCCATTCACTGCAGAGCATCCATTGCTGAGACACTGATGCAGAGACACATTTCTACAAACCTGATGAAGAAACAAACTCATCCTGATCTGGGATGAACTGAGCGTGAGTGCATTTTCATTTTTAGCTGAACTTTGGATGAGTCACGTAAACTAGTGTTATTTTGAAACTGTTGCAGTGTCATGTTTGCTTCATCCGTCCCTATTTGTTTACGAGTGGTTTATAATGTACACCATCTTTGTACATAATAGCATGTTTGTTTTTGCAAATAAAGACTACATGAAATGAGCGCCAAGAATAGCATTATGCAAACAAACACACAGCCGGCTCTTTCAAAGAAAGGAGAGCAAACATCAGTTCTGCTAAAAGCAGATATAGACTGTCTCTGACGCAGAATACATTTACTAATCAAATGAGCAGACGGAACCACTCACCACAATTAGTTAATGATGAACATACAAACCATGTTACAGGAAGACCCCGTTAAAGTCCCATGAGTGAGTCTGAAAATAACACTTCCCTCTATTAAATCATCCACGACATGGTTCACTTTTACAATAAATGCTCCAAAAGTGAGATATACATTTAGAATGAAGCTATAAGAAAAGTCAGAATTACCAAAAAAATAAAAATAAATCAGACCTCTTAGAAGAAAAATCAGAATGGCAAGATATAAACCGATTTATAAGAAAAAATTCAGAATTGTGAGATACAAACTCAGATATTGTAAAATTAAAAAAAGACAGAATTGTTAGATATAAACTCAGATATTGTAAAATTAAAAAAAGACAAGAATTATGAGAAAACATCAGATTTGTGAGATATACTGTAAACTCAGAAATTGTAAACAAAGACAGAATTGTGAGATATAACTCTGAAATATGAGAAAACATCAGATTTGTGAGATATACCGTAAAATCAGAAATTGTAAACAAAAGACAGAATTGTGAGATATAACTCTGAAATATGAGAAAACATCAGATTTGTGAGATATACCGTAAAATCAGAAATTGTAAACAAAAGACAGAATTGTGAGATATAACTCTGAAATATGAGAAAACATCAGATTCGTGAGATATACCGTAAAATCAGAAATTGTAAACAAAAGACATAATTGTGAGATATAACTCTGAAATATGAGAAAACATCAGATTTGTGAGATATACCGTAAACTCAGAAATTGTAAAATTTTAAAAAGACAGAATTGTGAGATATAACTCTGAAATATGAGAAAACATCAGATTCGTGAGATATACCGTAAAATCAGAAATTGTAAACAAAAGACAGAATTGTGAGATATAACTCTGAAATATGAGAAAACATCAGATTCGTGAGATATACCGTAAAATCAGAAATTGTAAACACAAGACAGAATTGTGAGATATAACTCTGATATATGAGAAAACATCAGATTTGTGAGATATACCGTAAAATCAGAAATTGTAAACACAAGACAGAATTGTGAGATATAACTCTGAAATATGAGAAAACATCAGATTCGTGAGATATACTGTAAACTCAGAAATTGTAAAATTTAAAAAAGACAGAATTGTGAGATATAACTCTGAAATATGAGAAAATATCAGATTTGTGAGATATACCGTAAACTCAGAAATTGTAAAATTTAAAAAAGACAGAATTGTGAGATATAACTCTGAAATATGAGAAAACATCAGATTTGTGAGATATACCGTAAAATCAGAAATTGTAAACAAAAGACAGAATTGTGAGATATAACTCTGAAATATGAGAAAACATCAGATTTGTGAGATATATCGTAAAATCAGAAATTGTAAACAAAAGACAGAATTGTGAGATATAAACTCTGATATATGAGAAAACATCAGATTTGTGAGATATACCGTAAAATCAGAAATTGTAAACAAGACAGAATTGTGAGATATAACTCTGAAATATGAGAAAACATCAGATTTGTGAGATATACCGTAAACTCAGAAATTGTAAAATTTAAAAAAGACAGAATTGTGAGATATAACTCTGAAATATGAGAAAACATCAGATTCGTGAGATATACCGTAAAATCAGAAATTGTAAACAAAAGACAGAATTGTGAGATATAACTCTGAAATATGAGAAAACATCAGATTTGTGAGATATACCGTAAAATCAGAAATTGTAAACAAAAGACAGAATTGTGAGATATAACTCTGAAATATGAGAAAACATCAGATTTGTGAGATATACCGTAAAATCAGAAATTGTAAACAAAAGACAGAATTGTGAGATATAAACTCTGATATATGAGAAAACATCAGATTTGTGAGATATACCGTAAAATCAGAAATTGTAAACACAAGACAGAATTGTGAGATATAACTCTGAAATATGAGAAAACATCAGATTCGTGAGATATACCGTAAAATCAGAAATTGTAAACACAAGACAGAATTGTGAGATATAACTCTGATATATGAGAAAACATCAGATTTGTGAGATATACCGTAAAATCAGAAATTGTAAACAAAAGACAGAATTGTGAGATATAACTCTGAAATATGAGAAAATATCAGATTTGTGAGATATACCGTAAACTCAGAAATTGTAAAATTTAAAAAAGACAGAATTGTGAGATATAACTCTGAAATATGAGAAAACATCAGATTCGTGAGATATACCGTAAAATCAGAAATTGTAAACAAAAGACAGAATTGTGAGATATAAACTCTGAAATATGAGAAAACATCAGATTCGTGAGATATACCGTAAAATCAGAAATTGTAAACAAAAGACAGAATTGTGAGATATAACTCTGAAATATGAGAAAACATCAGATTCGTGAGATATACTGTAAAATCAGAAATTGTAAACAAAAGACAGAATTGTGAGATATAACTCTGAAATATGAGAAAATATCAGATTTGTGAGATATACCGTAAACTCAGAAATTGTAAACACAAGACAGAATTGTGAGATATAACTCTGAAATATGAGAAAACATCAGATTCGTGAGATATACCGTAAAATCAGAAATTGTAAACAAAAGACAGAATTGTGAGATATAACTCTGAAATATGAGAAAACATCAGATTTGTGAGATATACCGTAAAATCAGAAATTGTAAACACAAGACAGAATTGTGAGATATAACTCTGAAATATGAGAAAACATCAGATTTGTGAGATATACCGTAAAATCAGAAATTGTAAACACAAGACAGAATTGTGAGATATAACTCTGAAATATGAGAAAATATCAGATTTGTGAGATATACCGTAAACTCAGAAATTGTAAAATTTAAAAAAGACAGAATTGTGAGATATAACTCTGAAATATGAGAAAACATCAGATTTGTGAGATATACCGTAAAATCAGAAATTGTAAACAAAAGACAGAATTGTGAGATATAAACTCTGAAATATGAGAAAACATCAGATTCGTGAGATATACCGTAAACTCAGAAATTGTAAAATTTAAAAAAGACAGAATTGTGAGATATAACTCTGAAATATGAGAAAACATCAGATTCGTGAGATATACCGTAAAATCAGAAATTGTAAACACAAGACAGAATTGTGAGATATAAACTCTGAAATATGAGAAAACATCAGATTCGTGAGATATACCGTAAAATCAGAAATTGTAAACAAGACAGAATTGTGAGATATAACTCTGAAATATGAGAAAACATCAGATTTGTGAGATATACCGTAAAATCAGAAATTGTAAACAAAGACAGAATTGTGAGATATAACTCTGAAATATGAGAAAACATCAGATTTGTGAGATATACCGTAAAATCAGAAATTGTAAACAAAAGACAGAATTGTGAGATATAACTCTGAAATATGAGAAAACATCAGATTTGTGAGATATACCGTAAAATCAGAAATTGTAAACAAGACAGAATTGTGAGATATAACTCTGAAATATGAGAAAACATCAGATTTGTGAGATATACCGTAAAATCAGAAATTGTAAACAAAAGACAGAATTGTGAGATATAACTCTGAAATATGAGAAAATATCAGATTTGTGAGATATACCGTAAACTCAGAAATTGTAAAATTTAAAAAAGACAGAATTGTGAGATATAACTCTGAAATATGAGAAAACATCAGATTCGTGAGATATACCGTAAAATCAGAAATTGTAAACAAAAGACAGAATTGTGAGATATAAACTCTGAAATATGAGAAAACATCAGATTCGTGAGATATACTGTAAACTCAGAAATTGTAAAATTTAAAAAAGACAGAATTGTGAGATATAACTCTGAAATATGAGAAAACATCAGATTCGTGAGATATACCGTAAAATCAGAAATTGTAAACAAAAGACAGAATTGTGAGATATAAACTCTGAAATATGAGAAAACATCAGATTTGTGAGATATACCGTAAACTCAGAAATTGTAAAATTTAAAAAAGACAGAATTGTGAGATATAACTCTGAAATATGAGAAAACATCAGATTCGTGAGATATACTGTAAAATCAGAAATTGTAAACAAAAGACAGAATTGTGAGATATAACTCTGAAATATGAGAAACAGTCATATTGTGAGAAATAAACTCAAACTTGTAAAAAAAAAAAAAAAAAAATATTATAATCTTTAGGTTTCTTAACTCTTTCCCTGCCAGCGTTTTTGAAAAAAGTTGCCAGACACCGCCAGTGTTTTTGCAGATTTTCACTAAAATTTCATGGCAACCAGAATATTTGTTGTATGAATATCTGAACATGCGATACATCAAAATAAAGATACTTTCAAACAAAAAAGTTTTATTCTAGCTTCAAGCTTTGTTTTTATCAACACTTGAATGTAGGTAGGTTTCATAAAAAGTGCAACATTTTGAGAAAAATCTCATTTTTCCCCCCACTCACAACCACACAATACATTACATTACTCCTTAAAAAAGTAACTAATTGTGTTACTTAGTTACTTTTTATGGAAAGTATGCATTGCATTACTTTTTCTCACCCAGGCTGGGCTTGCTTGCTTTAAATATAAAAATCTACTATTTTTGGCAAATATTTGGCCAACCAGTCTGGGGTGGCACAGAAATATTCATCATTTCAATGTAAAAATGTGTTTGACTGTAAAGTACTGGACTGTTTTAGTGCCTAAACCACAAATGAATACAGTTAATTTCTACTTATTTGTAGTTGAGATATTTGTGATTTAGATCAAGTAATACTGAGCGAATATGACAATTGTGGTATTATTCCTCCAGGTATTTTAATAAAGGGGCTCACTATAGATTTATCGCTCAGTCAGCTTGATTCTGGTTCACAAACCCTCCCAAAAAAGCTTGTTCTCCATCGTTGCATACTCCTGGATGAGACATGCAGATGATGATATGTGAAAAAGTCAACAGCACATAAATGCCAGAATGTAAAATGAGTTAAACGGTTTAATTTTCGTTTGTACTTTACAAATTAATTTTTGCATGTTTTCTAGTATAAGTGCACTGTGCTCACATTTACTTGTGCATTAAATAAAATAAAAAATAAAAAAAGTCCAGTTTGCGCCTTATATTGTGATCCCGAATTGCAGGATATATTTTAGTATGCATTTGAGAGACACTCTTTAATGCGATGCATATATACTACATGCATGCACAGTTTGCAACTTTAATTGTCTTTTTGGTCATTTCATGACTTAACCGACAACAGAACTATGCTCATACAGTGCCCTCCACTAATATTGGCACCCTTGATAAATAAGAGCAAAGGCGGCTGTGAAAATAAATCTGCATTGTTTATCCTTTTTATCTTTCATTCCAAAAATTCAAAAAATTCCAACCTATCATTGAAGTAAAACAATTGAAAATGGGGGGAAATCTCATTGTGTAAGAAATACTTTCTCTAGTTCATGTTGGCCACAATTATTGGCACCCAATTATTGCAATGTCCTTTTCCCAGGGTAACAGCTCTGAGTTTTCTCCTATAATGCCTGAAGAGTTTGGAGAACACCTGATAAGAGATCAGAGACCATTCCTTCATACAGAATCTCTCCAGATCCTTCAGATTCACAGCTCCATGTTAGTACTTCTCCTCTTCAGTTCACCTCACTCATTTTCTGTAGGGTTCAGGTCAGAGGACGGGAATGGCCATAGCAGAAGCTTGGTTTTGTGCTCAGTGACCCATTTTTGTGTTGTTTTTGAGGTTTGTGTTTGGATTATTGTCCGGTTGGAAGATCCAAACATGGCCCATTATAAGATTTCTAACAGGGTCAGTCACTTATTGATTTTTTATATGTTGGTATTTAATAGAATCCATGATGCCATGTGTCTAAACAAGATGTTCAGGACCTCCAGCAGAAAAATAGGCCCACAACATAAAAAATACAGCAGTATATTTCATTGTACACACGGGGTACTTTTTTATCCCTGTGTGCACCAAACCCATCTTGAGTGTTTGCTGCTAAAAAGCTATTTTTTTAGTTTCATCTGACCATAGAAGCCAGTCCCATTTGAAGTTACAGTCATGTCTGATAACTGAATATGCTGGAGTTTGTTTTTGGATGAGCGAGGAGAATTTTTCTTGAAACCCTCCCAAACAACATGTGGTGATGTAGGGGCTGTTTGACAATTTTTTTCTAATGTTTTCTGACCCCGAGACTCAACTATATTCTGCAATTCTCCAGCTGTGATCCTTGGAGAGTCTTTAGCCACTCAAACTCTCCTCCTCACCGTGCATTAGGACGATATAGACACACGTCCTCTTTCAGGCAGTTTCGTAACATTTTCTGTTGATTGGAAATTCTTAATTATTGCCCTGATGGTGGAAATGGGATTTTTCACTGCTCTAGCTCTTTTCTTAAAGCCACTTCACTAATTTGTGAAGCTCAATTATCTTTTGCTGCACATCAGAAATATATTCTTTGGTTTTTCTCATTGTGATGGATGATTAAGGGAATTTGGTCTTTGTGTTCCTCATATTTATAATCCTGTGGAACAGGAAGTCATGGCTGGACAATTTCATGCTCCTAGTCACCCTGGTGTGCTAAAAAAATTAAATATGAATGGAATATACTTCAGAGATATTTTACTCACAAGAATTTCAAGGGGTGCCAATAATTGTGGCCAACATCCATTGGAGAAAAACATTTATTTCATCATGAGATTTTCTCCCCACTTTCAATTGTTTTACTTCAATGATAGGTTAGAATTTTGTAAATTTTTTGAGGGAAAGATCAAAAGGATAAACAATGCCGATTTATTTTCACAGCTGCCTTTGCTCATATTTATCAAGGGTGCCAATATTAGTGGAGGGCACTGTAGCTCATTTTGTGTGCTTTTTTTATGATGAAGCAACATGGAGTGTGAGCCTCATTTTCTCGTAAAGTTGAAGAGTGTGAGACGCGAGCACAGTGACGGCTGACAGGACAGGAACGTTTGTTTTACTGACATATAACCAGAGGTGGAAAGAGTATGAAAATATTCCACTCAAGTAAAAGTACCAGTCTAAAAATCTACTCAAGTAAAAGTAAAAACTAGCTCATTTAAAAATTACTTAGTTACATTTTAACAGTGGGAGGGAGGCAAAACTGAGATAGACCAATGGTGTCAAACTCAGTTCCTGGAGGGCCACAGCCCTGCACAGTTTAAATATAACCCTAATTAAACACATCTGATCCAGCTAATCTAATCATTTAGAAAACTACATGGTTTGTGTGTTGGAGCAGGGTTGGAACTAAACTCCTCCAGGAACTGAAGCCGGGCTCACACTGTGCGATTTTTTTTAAAAGTCCTTTAGTCAAGTCAAGTCAAGTCAAGTCAAGTCACTTTTATTTATATAGCGCATTTAACAATACAAATTGTGACAAAGCAACTGCACAATATCAAAATGGGAAAATAGTGTCAATAATGTAAAATGACAAGATTAAACACTCAATTTTCAGTTAAAGGCATTTCATTGTTGAATTCAGTGATGGCATCGTCCAGCTCAGTTCAGTTCAAAAAGTTTCTGTTCAATCAAGGATTGTACAGGATTGTACTTTAGGATTGTACTTGTCAGACTGTATGTACGAACATGATGATCATGTCACACTGTGGGATCTCAGTTGTCATTAATGTCAGACTGTACGACAGTCAAGACGAGTTAAAAACGGGTGCACGCAAGAAAACTTGTCCGGACACGTCCAGTGACTGCGAACTGCATTACACACGGGACCGAGATGTTGGCTATCATGAAAAGTATATGAACGGCGGCAATACCGGCGTATTTAAGAAGAATAGTGTATGCAGCTCTACACACCCACATGAAAACAGCAGGGCAACCAGTGTTTAGAAAAGGCAGCATTTCAGATTAATTCCGTGAGCGCTGGAGTTTATGGCTGATAGTGTCACGAATCCAGACCACGAACTTCCAGCCACTCACCTCTAGAGCCCTCTGGATACTGTACGCCGATCTCCGACCCACGCTTGCCTTGGATTATTCTTGTGTCTTGCCCATGCCATACCTGTTTGCCATTGATCGACCCTGCCTGTATTGACCATGTTTATTAATAAAGCCTTGCGAATGGATCCACCTGTCTCACGTCTCTTCAGACCCGTAACAGAATACTCGGCCAAACAAGGATCCAGCGGCTTTCCCAACCAAGATTGGTCAGGTATGGATACAGCGACCCTGTTACTAGCCCTCAAGCAGGGAACTCGATCACTTGAGGGTTACATCACGGAATATTTGGCTTTGGCTAATGGCTCAGATTTACCGGACTGTTTATTAATCGACTTTTTCTGTGATGGCCTTAACCAGCCGTTAAAAGCAAAAATTATTCAAAATGCCCCTCGTTTGTCACTAAGTCATTTCCTGGATTATGCTTTATGGACTGTGGGTTCAGCATTCACTGTGGGTGTTGCGGAGGAACGAAACATCACACCCAATTGTGACATCGCAGCTGCGCTAGAGTACGCTCACAAAATGGCGGCCACAACAACACCTCGTCATGTCACTGCAGTGAAAGAGTCAAGTCAAGTCACCGCTGCTGTTAAAGAGGCAAGTCAAGTCACCGCTGCTGTTAAAGAGGCAAGTCAAGTCACCGCTGTTGTTAAAGAGTCAAGTCAAGTCACCGCTGCTGTTAAAGAGTCAAGTCAAGTCACCGCTGCTGTTAAAGAGGCAAACCAGAGCACGGTTGATCATCATAAGTCAAGCCAAAGCCCAGCTGATCATCACAGGTCAAGCCAAAGCACAGTTGATCGTCACAAGTCAAGTCCAGCTACAGTTGATCATCACAAGTCAAACCAAAGCACAGTTGATCGTCACAAGTCAAGCAAAGCCACAGTTGGTCGTCACAAGTCAAGCAAAGCCACAGTTGATCGTCGCAAGTCAAGCCAAAGCACAGTTGATCATCCCAAGTCAAGCCAAGCCACCAGTGATCTCCGTGAGTCAAGCCAAGCCACAGTTGATCGTCACAAGTCAAGCCAAGCCACAGCTGATCATCACAAGTCAAGCCAAGGCACAGTTGATCGTCACCAATCAAGCCCAGCCACCAGTGATCTCCGGGAGTCAAGCCAAAGCACAGTTGATCACCACAAGTCAAGCCAAGCCACAGTTAATTGTCACGTGTCAAGCCAAGCCACCTGTGATCTCCGTGAGTCAAGTCAAGCCACAATTGACCAGCCCGAGTCACGCCATGCCTCAGCTCTCCAGCCCGAGTCACGCCACGCCTCAGCTCTCCAGCCAGAGTCACGCCACGCCTCAACTCTCCAGCCAGAGTCACGCCACGCCTCAGCTCTCCAGCCAGAGTCACGCCACGCCTCAGCTCTCCAGCCAGAGTCACGCCACGCCTCAGCTCTCCAGCCAGAGTCACGCCACGCCTCAGCTCTCCAGCCAGAGTCACGCCACGCCTCAGCTCTCCAGCCAGAGTCACCGCACGTCTCAGCTGATCTGCCAGAGTCACCGCACGTCTCAGCTGATCAGCCAGAGTCAGTCCATGTCACAGCTGACCAGCCAGAGCCTCTTCACGTCTCAGCTCCTCAGCCAGAGCCTCTTCACGTCTCAGCTCCTCAGCCAGAGCCTCTTCACGTCTCAGCTCCTCAGCCAGAGTCTCTTCACGTCTCAGCTCCTCAGCCAGAGTCTCTTCACGTCTCAGCTCCTCAGCCAGAGCCTCTTCACGTCTCAGCTCCTCAGCCAGAGCCTCTTCACGTCTCAGCTCCTCAGCCAGAGCCTCTTCACGTCTCAGCTCCTCAGCCAGAGCCGCTTCACGTCTCAGCTCCTCAGCCAGAGCCGCTTCACGTCTCAGCTCCTCAGCCAGAGCCGCTTCACGTCTCAGCTCCTCAGCCAGAACCTATCCCACCCAGAGATTCAAGGCCAGTCCTTCAAGTTCCCCGGTTGATATCCAACGTGAGGGATGCACAGCTGATATCTGTACGCACTGCTGGTCTCCCCAAATCCACTCACTCCAACTCTCCTATTCCTGAACTGATTTCCCTGTCGGAAGCGCTTCCCATGATAGGGATCGCTCTATGTTGCGTTTGGGCTGCGCACACCGCCATTGGACTGCCTGAGGTAGCAGCGCCCAGCAACGTACTCTCACCTGGTCAGGTTACCACCGTAGAACCTCCAGAGGTGGCGGCAGTAGCTGCAGAACCTCCAGAGGTGTCGGTGGTATCCTCCTGTAAACTCTCACCCCAGTATGTCACGGCTATAAAGGCCGTCAGTAAGCTCACGCCCTGTTCTGTCACGGCTGAGAAGGCCGCCTGTGAACTCTCGCCCTGTCCTGTCCCGGCCAAGGAGGCCGTCTATGAACTCTTGCCCTGTCCTATCCCGGCCAAGGAGGCCGTCTGTGAACTCTCGCCCTGTCCTGTCCCGGCCAAGGAGGCCGTCTATGAGCTCTTGCCCTGTCCTGTCCCGGCCAAGGAGGCCGTCTATGAGCTCTTGCCCTGTCCTGCCCCGGCCATGGAGGCCGTCTATAAGCTCACGCCCTGTTCTGTCACGGCTGAGAAGGCCGCCTGTGAACTCTCGCCCTGTCCTGTCCCGGCCAAGGAGGCCGTCTATGAACTCTCGCCCTGTCCTGTCCCGGCCAAGGAGGCCGCCTGTGATTCCCAGATCTGCTCTGCCACGGCTCCTGAGACTAGGAAGGCTCTCCCTGTCTTGTCTGTCTCTGTTCTCCCAATGTTGTCTGTTTCTGCTCTCCCTGTGTTGTTTGTCCTTGTGCTTCTCTACTTCCAGGTGCTGTCAGGGCTACCTGCCCAGTCTGCTTCCCTGTGGTGGTCTCTGGTCCCATCTGTTCCGCCCTGGTGGGTTCCGGGTCCATCTGCTCCGCTCTGGTGGGTTCTGGTCCCGTCTGTTCCGCCCTGGTGGGTTCCGGGTCTGTCCGCCCCGCCCTGGGGGGCTCCAGTCCTGCCCGCTCCGCCCTGGGGGGCTCCAGCTCCGTCCGCTCCTCAGTACCCTCTGGATACTGTACGCCGATCTCCGACCCACGCTTGCCTTGGATTATTCTTGTGTCTTGCCCATGCCATACCTGTTTGCCATTGATCGACCCTGCCTGTATTGACCATGTTTATTAATAAAGCCTTGCGAATGGATCCACCTGTCTCACGTCTCTTCAGACCCGTAACAGATAGGATAATTCTCCAGCATTAATTCTGCTCATAGCTTGTCTTGAAAAACAGAGACAGTTTGACATTCATCGTAGGGGTCGTCACCCTGCAGGACACTGCCAGAATTTCATCGGAGGTGAAATTTGATCGCAACAGCCATTAATTGGCTGTCTGTGAACATGTCAAACCAGCGATCAAAGACTACAGATTTTAGCCTAGGATTATAGGAATCATTTAGGATTTGTCTCAGATGACCAAATCGTGGCCAAAATCGCACAGTGTGAGCCGGGCTTGAGTTTGACACCCCTGGGATAGGCCTATAAATCTCAAACTAGTTGTTTTTAATTAAAGGAATCAGTTATTTGGTATAATAAGACATTTGGGCTGTTGCCAGGCAAATTAATTCAGTATCAACAAAATTCATCTTTGCAATGCAGAGGAAACACAGAAACTTCATCTGAAGAGGCATTTAGATGTATTTACACACTGTTTAATGCAGGACATGAATGCACATGCATTAATGAATTTACAAATGCAGAAATAATGCTTTGATATGTAAGACATAAAATGTTGAATACTCATTTGAAATATATATATATATATATATATATATATATATATATATATATATATATAAAAAATATATACTTTAAATGTGAAATTAAAACCGCCAGTAGGTGGCAGCAAGTCACTGTTAATGAATGAGTCATTGCGATTGAACCGAATCATTTAAACGATTGATTCATTCAGGAACGAATCACTGTTATGTTGCTCAGAGACACAAAACAGTGCTGTGGCTGTGTTTGGAATTGTTTTTGTTGTCGAAATAGAGCAAAGACAGGCAATATGATGTCTCTTAATTAACTTCTTGTTTATTTAACTGTTGTAAAAAATTTTTTTATATGTAATCATGCTGATTTTTGGCACTCTGTTTGATATTAATTTACTAAATTTGATCAATAAATTACTAATTTACTCTTGCCAAACTGTCAAAGCTTAATTTAAACCACCAATGCAACGATGTAAGTTTAGCTTACTTCTACATGCTTGTGAAGGGGTGGTGTCCAGATTTTATAAGCTGCTAGTTTTCTCCCGAGGCAAACACAGCTTAGGCCGTGTTCACACTTGGCGTCTTTTTTGACTAGAAAAAGTTGACGAGCGCTTTAGTAAAATAAAAAGCTGGCAGTGTTTTGGTTACAGATAGCAGACGAGGGCGTCTTTTGTTGGTATAACAACAGCTGCAGCGGTAGCCTAGCACTGGGTGCTGCAGAAATGTCGGCTTTTGAAGTTAACGGGGAGGGTAACATTATGTCGGTTCACAACGACGTTTGTGGGAGCGCGACATTATACGGGGAAGGAAACTGTATGGTGCTTCCAACAATTTAGTCCAGGAGCTCCGGTTGGATGATGCACGGTTTCATACAAGTCAAAGTCAAAAGTCAAAGTCAGCTTTATTGTCAATTCTGCCACATGTACCGTACATACATACAGAGAATTGAAATTGCGTTACCCTCTTACTCCCTGGTGCATACAGATAACACTAAACACAAACAGTAGAACGCAAAAATACAGATAAGTACAAATCAATACACACACACACACACACACACACACACACACACACACACACACGCACACACACACACGCACAAAAATGCAACTATTACAAATATACAAATAAGGACATGTAGGAAAAAAATAAAACATTAAATAAAGAAAATAAAAATAATAATAAATTGACGAATGTATGTTTTGTATAAAAAAAAAGGGATAAAGTGGCATAGGGCACATGGCAGATAGTGCAAATCAGTGAGATAAACAAACAAACAACAGTGCAGAATATAATGGTGTAGTGCAAAGAGCTTATAAGACTATTTAAAGTGACAGGAGCAGTCTTTTTTATTCAGACTGCCAGACGAGGTAGTTGAATGAATGAGGTCAGTCCAATGTTGTACAAGTGACCGGTGCTTGTCTCAGTGTGAGTGTGTGTGTGTGTGAGTGTTTGTGAGTGTGGGTGGTGGTGGTGGTGGGGTGGGGGTCCGAGTTCAGTGATTCGTGGGGTAAGAGAGGGGAGGGGGGGCAAGGACGGGAGGGAGTTCAGCTTCCTGACAGCCTGGTACAACTCCTTGTGCTCTGAAACTAGTACGATCTATGGCTATCTTCTTCTTTTTCTTGTTGTTTTTGTTGTTATGGAAACGACCCTCCACTCGCTTGTCATTGGTCAGCTGTCAAAAAGGCGCTTGACGTAGGGCATTTTTTTCAGAATAGTTAAACTTTTTTCAACTTGAAAAGACGCTCTGAGCTGCAGAAAAAGACGCCGGCGGTGGCGTTTTAAAAAGCACTCAGGACTTTTTTTGAAAACATGGTTTACTCCACAGGATTATAATGTAAAACAGACGCCGGCAGCTTCAAAAAAGACACCAAGTGTAAACATAGCCTTGCACTGCATAATAGTGCATAAATATGGCCAGGGGTTCACTTAATTTAGGACAGGGTTTGGTTTTCAGCGGGGTCTGCACCATAACGTCTGTCTTGTCCGTCTGCATCTTTCTTGTGATTTTAGCGCCAGTATGTTCTCCTCCCATTATTTACTGCAGTAGTTACCAGGGAGCCATTTTTGTTTTTGGTAACACTTTACAATAAGGTGTCATTTGTTAACATTACTTAATGTATTAACTAACATGAACGAACAATGATCAACACATTCATTACAGTATTTATTAATCTTTGTTAATGTTACAGTCGTTCATTGTTTATTCATGTTAGTGCATTAACTAATGTTAACAAACTAAACTTGTGATTTTAATAATGCATTAGTAAATGCTGAAATTAACATTAACTCAGATTAACAAATGCTGTAGAAGTATTTAGTTCATGGTAACTAATGTAATTAACTAATGTTAACTAATGAACCTTGTTGTAAAGTGTTACCTTGTTTTTTTTATTCAGCAGTTAATGTGTTTTAAAATGTAGCGAAGTACAATACTTCAAACATAATATACTTAAGTAAAATTACAGATTTTAAAAATTACTTTAAAAAGTAGAAGTACACAAAAAAGCTACTCAATTACGGTAATGTAATTCGTTACTTTCCACCTCTGCGTATAACCTAACAACGCAGTTCATTGTCGTTCTACTGAAGCTCATTTGGCTCCTGTACCTTTTCCACGCTCGTTTAGGCGATGTTGAAGTGTGCGTCTGAAAAGTTTCCCATTTGATGTGGTCGTAAAGAGATGCACAAAAACTGCATTTGTGAGTGGGTTGGGTTGGCCTGGCCCTTCATACCTAGAGTGAAAAGAATGAGCCTCAGGCTGTTGAAACTGACTCTGAACACAATGAGTGTCTGGAACTGGATTTGTGTTTCCAAGCTCATTCCCGTCACTGCGCTTGATTCCAGACAGTGCTTTGCAAAAAGGAAGCTGATAAAATGACCGTGTTATCTTAGTTTCACAATTCATCATGTTTTAGGTTCAACTTTGATGTGCAGCGAGTCTGAGTGATCAATAAAAGTCTGAGATTAGGATTTAAATTAATATTTAATAGGGACAAATAGCATATATTTGAGATTGTCCAGTATCTGTGTGTCAGTATGACTCTCTTCCTCAGTATTTTTGTCTTGTTTTCCAGTACAAACATTCTTAAATCAAGATACATTTCCTTCAGAAGCAAGTAAGGCATAAGATATTAAGAATTATTTTTTTTTTTTTAAATTTACATGAAGCTAATTTTTGTCCAAGCTAGGCATGACAAGCCTAGCTGGGCATGACAAGACATCAGGGGCCCTCCCAAGGTTCCCTCAGCTACCGCTTCCACATCCACGACAAGGGGGCAGGCGGCTGGGAATGGCCTCCTCGGCCATGACTAGAGGAGCCACCTGCCCTTGACGAGTCTCCGTGGACAAGACAAGGTCTTTAAAATGTTCCTGTGGGCACGACAAGACATACACATGGCACTCCTGGCTGTGACGTGCGGACTGGATCCACGGGGCTAGGGTCAGCGGTGGCTGGCGGGCTTGAGTCAGTGGCGATCCGGCGGGCTTGAGTCTGCGGCGATCCGGCGGGCTTGAGTCTGCAGTGATCCGGCGGGCTTGAGTCTGCGGCGATCCGGCGGGCTTGAGTCTGCGGCGGGCCAGCGGCGTGATCTCCCGCGAACGGTGGGCCTGGGTGAGCCGTGGACGGCGGCGTGATCTCCCGTGAACGACGGGCTTGGAGGAGCGGCAAGCCGGGAACTAGGCAACCAGCCGGCGGGCTTGGGATAGCCACAGCCGGCCGCGGATATCTCCTGCGATCGGCAGGTATGAAGGCTCGCGGCCAGCGGACTCGCGGCACTCGCGGCGATCCCACCAAACTCCCACACCGACTTGATGTGGGCTAGGGCGGAAGGACGAGTGGCGACTTCCTTGCCGCGGGACAAACAGAACACAGGAACAAACAAAAACTAGAAAAAATGAGCAAAACAAAACAAGGTGAATGGGCGCCGCTTACTGTTAGGTCCGGTCTTCTGTCACGGTGCACACACGAGGAGGATACAGGAACACGCAGACGAGGAGTAAACTCAAATAACAGTCTTTAATAAAGACATCAGGGCAAGACAAGGCAGGGCAGACTCACAGAAACACCGGGGAGTAACGAGTAGACCAGACAAAATCAAACTGAACAGACAGGACTATAAATACACAGGTAAATCATAGATAACGAGACAAACACAGCTGGACAAGAATTAACTAATGATCACATTAAACGAGGACAGGAAACAAACCAATTAAGGAAACATGAGGCAGGAACACATGACACACATGACAGAACCCTGACAGTAAAAAGGTTAGAATTGTGAGATGTCATAATTATGAGAAAAAAATGTCAGAATTGCGGGATATAAACTCATAATTATGAGTAAAAAGGTTAGAATTGTGAGATGTGTCATTATTATGAGAAAAAAAAAGTCAGAATCGCAGGATATAAACTCAGAATGATGAGGAAAAAAAGTCATTTTCCAGGAATATTAAAGGTACTTTATGGAATCATCAGTGTGAGTAAAGAGCGATGATTTCTAAGAGTGATTGTGAAGAGATGATTTCATGATTACACATGACCTTTGATTTGTGCCTCTAGCTGATTTAAAAAGCAGAAGAACTGGTTTCTGTTCCTTTCTCTTCTAATGCTTCTTTTTTTAGTTTACACTGGGTTTCCACGCTATGGGATGCGGAAGCGTCATCGTACCTGCCTCAACACGTCATTGACAGACAATCCCATTACATCTGGTTTAGAATATCACGTCACGTGCCATCAAGAGTTTCCACAGACGCCAGACGCTTCCTGATCAGGAACTCAACACAGAACATTAAAGCTGCACGTTAATCACAACCACATGCAAAAGAGACGCATTTACATGAAAGAAGAGTAAATGTGCAGTTTGCATGTGACATGAGAGGCACAGTATTTGAATGCATCACTGATTCATCACTGAGACATCAACTTACCTGTCTGTCTGTCTGTCTGATATCTATCTATCTATCTATCTATCTGTCTGCCTGTCTGTCTGATATCTGCCTGTCTATCTATCTATCTATCTGTCTGTCTGTCTGATATCTATCTATCTATTTATCTCAAATCACTTTTATTGTCACATCATCACAGCACATGTGCCTTGATGAGTGAAATTCTTGAGAGCGTGCTCCAGACAGTGCAGAAACAATTAACATATAGACAGTACCATTACATACTTACAGACTTATATAGATGACAATGTGCAATATACACATACATATACTCACACAGTGTACTGTTAGACATACTTACAGTTATCAATACACATTATACACCGTATGTACACATTCTACATTATGTACACATATATACATACACAGTAATATGCAAAGGTGCAGTAGATTGTACATAAGCTGGATACGCAAATGTCATCGATGTGCATTGGATGGTATCCAGTGGTAGCAGATAGATTGTTGTATTTGTGCAGTGTGTACGTGTAGTCCAGTTTGAACTGTGGAGTTAAAGTGCAGTGCATGGCATATTGTAAAGTGGGAGTGTGCTGTAAGGTGTAATAGTTCTGGCTGTTCATTAGCCTGATAGCCTGTGGGAAAAAGCTATCCCTCAGTCGGCTAGTGCGGGATCGGATGCTGCGGATACGTCTTCCTGAGAGCAGCAGAGAGAACAGTCTGTGGGACGGGTGGCTAGAGTCATTGGTGATCCTCCGGGCTTTCCTTATACACCGCCTGGTGTAGATGTCCTGGAGGGAGAAAAGCTCACCTCCAACAATGTGGCGGGCAGTTCGCACAACCCTTTGCAGAGCTTTGCGGTTGCCAGCGGTGCTGTTTCCAAACCAGGCGGTGATGCAGCCGATCAGGATGCTCTCCACAGTGCAGGTGTAGAAGGATCTGAGGATGCTGGGGCTCATTCCAAACTTCCTCAGCCGTCTCAGGAAGAAGAGGCGTTGATGTGTCTTCTTCAGCACTGCATCTGTGTGAGCGGACCACGTGAGATCCTTGGTGATGTGAACCGAGGATCTTAAAGCTGTTTACCCGCTCCACAGGTGTCTTGTCGATGGTGATGGGTGTGTGTTCTCTGATCTGTCTCCTGAAATCCACCACCAGCTCCTTGGTCTTGTCGATGTTAAGTGAGAGGTGGTTCTCCTGACACCATTTAGTCAGGGTACTCACCTCCGCTCTGTAGGCCGTCTCATCGTTGTCAGTGATCAGGCCTATCACCGTTGTGTCGTCAGCGAATTTGATGATGACGTTGGAGCTGTGTGTAGCTGTACAGTCATGTGTGTACAGGGAGTACAGGAGTGGGCGGAGAACGCAGCCCTGTGGAGCACCAGTGTTGAGGGTCAGCGGAGATGAAGTGTTGTTGCCCATTCTGACCACCTGACTTCTGCCTGTCAGAAAGTCCAGGATCCAGCTGCACAGAGATCTGTTTAGTCCTAGAGTCTGGAGTTTCGCAACCAGTGTGGCAGGCACCTATGGTATTGAATGCGGAGCTGTAATCTACAAACAGCATCCTCACATAGGCGTTCTTATTTTCCAGGTGGGAGAGAGCAGAATGCAGGGTGAAGGCAATAGCATCGTCTGTGGAACGGTTGCTGCGATATGCAAATTGCAGCGGATCAAGTGAAGCAGGCAGCACAGAGCACATGAAGTCTCTGATGAGTTTCTCAAAACACTTGCTGAAGATGGGTGTCAGAGCAACGGGCCTCCAGTCATTCAAGCATGTGATTTTATTTTTCTTTGCTATGGGCACAATGGTGGACTTTTTGAAGCATAAGGGAACCACAGACAGAGAGAGGGAGAGGTTGAAAATGTCTGTGAAAACCCCGGCTAGCTGGAATGCACATGCTCGGAGCACATGGCCTGGGATGCCATCAGGACCCACAGCCTTGTGTATATTCACCCGTTTGAAGGATCGTGTTACATCCGCGACAGAAATGGAGATTGCACTCACCTCCTCTGCAACAGCCGCGGAAGCGCTCTCTGTGTGGGCGGGGTTGTGAGCCTCGAAACGAGCATAAAAAAGATTAAGCTCGTCCGGTAGCGAGGCGGCAATGTTCACTGTAGCTGGTTTATTCCCTTTACAATCCATGATGTTATTGATGCCCTGCCACATGCTTCTTGCGTTGTTGGTGTTGAATTGTTCTTCAACTTTGTTTTTATATTGTCGTTTGGCGGCTTTGATGGATTTCCTGAGATCGTAACTGGCTTGTTAGATAGATAGATAGATAGATAGATACAGTATCTCACAGAAGTGAGTACACCCCTCACATTTTTGTAAATATTTTATTATATATTTTCATGTGACAACACTGAAGAAATGACACTTTGCTACAATGTAAAGTAGTGAGTGTACAGCTTGTATAACAGTCTAAATGTGCTGTCCCCTCAAAATAACTCAACACCCAGCCATTAATGTCTAAACCGCTGGCCACAAAAGTGAGTACACCCCTAAGTGAAAATGTCCAAATTGGGCCCAAAGTGTCAATATTTTGTGTGGCCACCATTATTGTCCAGCACTGCCTTAACCCTCTTGGGCATGGAGTTCACCAGAGCTTCACAGGTTGCCACTGGAGTCACTGGAGGATGTTAACCTTCCGTTTGAGGATGCCCAACAGATGCTCAATTGGGTTTAGGTCTGGAGACATGCTTGGCCAGTCCATCACCTTTACCCTCAGCTTCTTTAGCAAGGCAGTGGTCATCTTGGAGGTGTGTTTGGGGTCGTTGTCATGTTGGAACATGTTGTCATGTTTGGGGTCGTTGTCATGTCATGGCCGAGTCTCATAAGGGAGGGGATCATGCTCTGCTTCAGTATGTCACAGTACATGTTGGCATTCACGGTTCCCTCAATGAACTGTAGCTCCCCAGTGCCGGCAGCACTCATGCAGCCCCAGACCATGACACTCCCACCACCATGCTTGACTGTAGGCAAGACACACTTGTCTTTGTACTCCTCACCTGGTTGCCGCCAAACACACCATCTGAAACAAATAAGTTTATCTTGGTCTCATCAGACCACAGGACATGGTTCCAGTAATCCATGTCCATAGTCTGCTTGTCTTCAGCAAACTGTTGGCTTTCTTGTGCATCATCTTTAGAAGAGGCTTCCTTCTGGGATGACAGCCATGCAGACCAATTTGATGCAGTGTGCGGCGTATGGTCTGAGCACTGACAGCCTGACCCCCCACCCCTTCAACCTCTGCAGCAATGCTGGCAGCACTCATATGTCTATTTCCCAAACACAACCTCTGGATGTGACGCTGAGCACGTGCACTCATCTTCTTTGGTTGACCATGGCGAGGCCTGTTCTGAGTGGAACCTGTCCTGTTAAACCGCTGTATGGTCTTGGCCACCATGCTGCAGCTCAGTTTCAGGGTCTTGGCAATCTTCGTATAGCCTACGCCATCTTTATGTAGAGCAACAATAATTTTTTTCAGATCCTCAGAGTTCTTTGCCATGAGGTGCCATGTTGAACTTCCAGTGACCAGTATGAGAGAGTGAGAGCGATAACACCAAATTTAACACACCTGCTCCCCATTCACACCTGACACCTTGTAACACTAACGAGTCACATGACACCGGGGAAATAAAATGGCTAATTGGGCCCAATTTGGACATTTTCACTTAGGGGTGTACTCACTTTTGTGGCCAGCGGTTTAGACATTAATGGCTGTGTGTTGAGTTATTTTGAGGGGACAGCACATTTACACCGTTATACAAGCTGTACACTCACTACTTTACATTGTAGCAAAGTATAATTTCTTCAGTGTTGTCACATGAAAAGATATAATACAATATTTACAAAAATGTGAGGGGTGTACTCACTTCTGTGAGATACTCTATCTATCTATCTATCTATCTATCTATCTATCTATCTATCTATCTATCTGTCTGTCTCTCTATCTCTCTATGATTAAATACAAAATCAATAGTAGTTATTAAGAGTGATGTGGTTTGGAATTGGTAAAATGTGCTT
This sequence comes from Aspiorhynchus laticeps, assembly GCA_023376895.1. Taxonomy (NCBI): domain Eukaryota; kingdom Metazoa; phylum Chordata; class Actinopteri; order Cypriniformes; family Cyprinidae; genus Aspiorhynchus; species Aspiorhynchus laticeps. Next base: position 276,475 of record JALXFT010001666.1, read on the forward strand.
GGAAAAAAATATCATCAGAATATCAACGTGCCTAATAATTATGCACACGCTATATATATATATATATATATATATATATATATATATATATATACATTTCCAGGCTAGGCTTTCTCAAGCCAACTTCAAAGTTTGTTAACTAACTTTACTCATCTAGTTTTTATTTCATTTTTAGTTTAAAGCATTTTAGTACTTCAACTTCACTTATTTCATTTCAAATAGCTGCCAGTTAAATTTTTTCATCTATTTTTTTTTATTTTATTTCAGTTTTATTTAAATTACCAAAAAAGGTTTTTAAAATAGTTTGTTAACAATAACTACAGTTATAAATGATCCGATCAGACTTTGTCAACCCAATATTAATATCTGTCTCCCTTCGTAGTTGAAACTTTATGTTTGTTTCCACAGCTGTGCTTTTTGAAATGCATTCTTGACTGTGAAATTTGAATAAGTAAATGCAATACAAAACTACACGATATTACTCTTATTTTGCCAAAAATATGACAGCAGACACATTTCCGGTCAATCAAAGGAAAACCCTAGAGACAGAATATATTTCACATCCACTCTTTTTACTGTTTAATGAGCTATTTTGTAGTCTGATACAGTTTGGTCAATAAATAGAGAACAATCTTTAAATGCAAAACCAATACAAAAAATAATCTGTAATATTTACAAAACAGTGGAGTCTAGTGCAACACAGCATGTGAAATTTATTGACAGGACAGACTGTAAAGTGCATGAGTACAATCTGAGTGTCACACATCCAACATCCTTCACTGGAGCCTTAAACTGATCCAGATGTTAAAATATCTAACGGTCACGACAAAATCTGATGCACTTCTAGATTTTATAAAGCAGGTAAGACAGTATTAAACTCAGTGCAGTGTGAACAGGCTTCATCTGTCATACTGTTAGCATTGCAGTGTTAGTGCAGTACTGCTGGAATCGCAGGATTTTGCGTGCGATCCTGTCTGCAAGCAGGTTCAGGTGCGACTCCTCCAGGATGGACGGCAGATTCAGTGGTTCCTCCTCTGACGTCTCGTTGCTCCAGTGCTGGAGACGCTGCATCAGATGCAGCGCAGCTCGCTTGTGAAACTTCTTCCTGCGCAGACGGCGGTTCACTAACTTCTCCAGACGCTCAGTGGAAGTCCCGTACTTAACGTGCAGACTGGACAGAACCGGCTTGAATAATTCCACCACATCTGGAAGAAAAACACCAGCCGAGGATGAATTTACAGATGCAGCAGTCTCACTCAAGCTATGACTATAATTTCACCCCTTTACATCTCACAATTCTAACTTTTTCTCGCAATTCTAAGTTTATATCTTGCAAGTTCCAAGTTTACATTTCGGAAATTTAAGTTTATATCACACAATTCTAAGTTTACATTTTGCAATTCTAAGTTTATATCTACCAACTCCTGAATTTATATTTAGCAAATTCTAAGTTTATTTCTCACAATTCTAAGTTTATATCTACCAATTCTAATTTATATCTGGCAAGTTCTGTTTACATCTCACAATTCTAAGTTTATTTCTCACAATTCTAAGATTATATCTCACAATTCTAAGTTTATCACAATTCTAAGCTTATTTCTCACAATTCTAAGTTTACATCTCACAATTCTGTTTATTTCGCACAATTCTAAGTTTACATCTCACAATTCTAAATTTATCACAATTCTGTTTATTTCTCACAATTCTAAGTTTACATCTCACAATTCTGTTTATTTCGCACAATTCTAAGTTTACATCTTACAATTCTAAGTTTATCACAAATCTAAGTTTATTTATCACAATACTAAGTTTACATCTCACAATTCTGTTTATTTCGCACAATTCTAAGTTTACATCTCACAATTCTAAGTTTATTTCTCACAATTCTAAGATTATATCTCACAATTCTAAGTTTATCACAATTCTAAGCTTATTTCTCACAATTCTAAGTTTACATCTCACAATTCTGTTTATTTCGCACAATTCTAAGTTTACATCTCACAATTCTAAATTTATCACAATTCTGTTTATTTCTCACAATTCTAAGTTTACATCTCACAATTCTGTTTATTTCGCACAATACTAAGTTTACATCTCACAATTCTAAGTTTATATCTTGCAAATTCTAAGTTTATATCTCACAATTATAAGTTTATTTATCACAATTCTAAGTGTATATCTCACAAATCTAAGTTTATTTCTCACAATTCTAAGTTTACATCTCACAATCCTAAGTTTATTTATCACAATTCTAAGTTTATATCTCACAATTCTAAGTTTATTTATCACAATTCTAAGTTTATATCTCACAATTATAAGTTTATTTATCACAATTCTAAGTTTATATCTTGCTACTCCGAGTTTACATCTCACAGTTTTCAGTTCTCATTGTGAAATATAAACTCAAAAAGGCAGTTGCTATGATGATCTGGGTGGTTGTGTGTGCAGTTGCTGTGTAACTCTGAACGTGTGTGTCACTGTACCTTTCTGTGTGAGATGGTGGTCACAGGTTGCACACACATTATCATGCCACCTGGATCCCGGCAGCACCAGCTGTTCATTTGTCTTGCAGGCGCTGTGAGTAACACATGCTGCAGGTGTGCCGTCTACATAGTGTCCATCTGCGCAGAGCTCACACACCGTGTCTTTGTGTGGTGTCCCTGCAGACACATCATCAAACATTACACATCAGTCACCGGGATACACCTTCACATGAAACACTGTTTGAACAAGACAGTCCAGACAGCGTGTCTGCGTCCTGAAAACAGCCAAAAAAAACAACAGCTGTGTGACAAACCACACTGAGCTTTTAATTCCATCAACAGATCACGTCATCTTTCAGATGAACTTAACGGTTGCCAAGCAACATGATGCAGATGTACTAAGGGGTGTGAGTATCAGCTGCTGTGCTGTTGCCTAGCAACCATTAACAAACTACAGTAACACTTTAGAACTTACTTGGAGAAGAATAGTTATACTGAATATGAATTAATATTATGAATTGTTCTGAATATTTATTAATTTCAGTACAACTTATATATATATATAAGTTATATATATTACAGTGTAAGTAACTAGTTACATGTAATGGAATTAAGTAATTTAATTACAAAATAAATCTAACCGTAATCTGTTACAGTTATTGAGAAAAAATAGTAAAGTAAAACAGTTACTTATGAAAATGTTAACTATTATAATATACAGATTTAAAAGATTTCTTTCATAAATTGCATTGTCTGTTTAAAATATAAGATGTTTCAGGAGTTTAGGACACATGCTTATTCAATAAATGTTTTATTTCCTATGGGTTTATGTATATGCTTTATTTTTTAACATTAACTGTTTTTCCATTGTTAGATGCCAGGGTTTCAAAAACAGTATCATAGCTATTAAACTACTAATTGTTATGATATTAAATCTGTATTTAACCTCAAAGTAAAAATTAAGTGCTAACGTCTGATTTTGTGGTGGCTGTGCTTTTAAATTAAAATATTATAATAATTATATTATGGGTGGGGGGGGGGGGTGGGGGGGTTCAATTTAAATAGAAATTAAAATTTAGAAAAGTAACCAAATGTAATCAGTTACATTACTTTAATAAAGTAAGTTAAGTAGTTATGCTACTTATTAAATTTTTAATAGAGTAACTTGTAATCTGTAACCTGTTACATTTCCAAAGTAACCTTCCCAACACTGTATTTATACAGTATATATATATATATATACACAGTCAAACCAAAATTTATTCAGACACCTTCAAATATTTCTCACATTATCACAGTTTATTCTCTATAGTTGAGAAAATGGTAATAAAATATGAGAAGAACTCAGAGTTAAACCGTGTCAGGACAATTTGATCTTGATAATAACTTTGATAGAAAGGTATGTAATGAATTGGGTTGAATATCTGTCAGATGTTAAATTTAAGACAATTAGATAAAACCAATTTAGCTCCAACTACCAAGAAATGCTTCATTTTGTTCAGGCTGTGATGTGAAAAGATCACATTAGCAATTAAAGAAAAGCACTTGATCAGGTCAAAGAGTCTGAATAATTTTTGATCCCAAATTTTTATCAGTTTTACTGGTAGTCCAGTGTATGAATAATTTTTGGGTATAATATGTGACCCTGGAGCACAAAAGCAGTCATAAGTAACACAGGTATATTTGTAGCAATAACCAACAATACATTGTATGGATCAAAATGATAAATTTTTCTTTTATGCCAAAAATCATTATGATCATGTTCCATGAAGATATTTAGTAAATTTCCTACCATAAAATATATCAAAACTTAATTTGTGATTAGTAATATGCATGGCTAAGAACTTCATTTGAACAACTTTAAAGATGATTTTCTTAATATTTAGATTTTTTTGCACCCTCGGATTCCAGATTTACAAATATTGTCCTATCATAACAAACCATACATCAATGGAGAGATTATTTATTCAGGTGATACTGGTTTGTGCTCACATATGTCACAGTTTACTATCCACACTTACATAAATGAGCTGTAGCGTCCTGCACACGCTAGTAAAAAGAATATCAAAAAGTATATAATAGTTGGTTTGACTGTATTAATAACTGGTGTATATAAGCTGGTCACCTGGAGCTTTGACTACGTGGCTCGGTTTGCACACGCTGTGTTTCCTGCAGAAGTGCTGGTCCCAGAAGAACCCCTCCTCACACTCACACACCGTGTTCACGGTTCCGTTACACGGCTGAACGACCCGCTGGTGATCGGAGCACGCGTCGCACCGCAGACAGTCGGGGATGTAGTTCCAGAACTCCGTGAACAAACCCGCTCCGCAGAGCGCGCACTCCGTCTGGCGGGAGCGCGTGCAGTGCGCGCGCAGGCGCGTTCCCGGCGGGCACCTGTCACACAGCAGCTGCTGTCCGGTGACCGGATCCGTGCGCCGGTAAGAGGGACGGTCAGAGTGACCGTTCGCCTCCAAACCGGCTCCACAGAGAACCGAAAGAACCAACACTGTGAGGAGAAACTACAGAAACGAAAGCACGTGTTATACATGTGACCCTGGAGCACAAAACCAGTCATAAGGGTCGGTTTTTAATTAAGATTTATGAATCTGAAAGCATAAATAATCGTTCCATTGATGTATGGTTTGTTATGATAGGACAATATTTGTAAATCTGGAATCTGAGGGTGCAAAAAAAATCTAAATATTGAGAAAATCACCTTTAAAGTTGTTCAAATTAAGTTCTTAGCAATGCATATTACTATTTATGGTAAGATATTTATAAAATACATTCATGGAACATGATCTTAATGATTTTTGGCATAAAAGAAAAATGGATAATTTTGACCCATACAACGTATTATTGGCTATTGCTACAAATGCACCCGTGCTACTTATGACTGCTTTACATATAGAAAAATAATAATACAAATAACTAAATGATATAAAGATGTTAAGATTAAACTGAGTTTTTAAACAGGTCACTCACCATCGCGCGCGCTGCTGTAGAGATTCATTGATGCGCGAGGATGCGAGCGTTTTATATCCTCAAGACACGCCCACCGATCAACAACAGCTCATCACTGAAACCACTGATGCTCATCATCCCAACTGGAACAGAGTGAGTCATTCACCTGCTGGAGCAGAAAAACCCTCAGAACCAAAAGAGGAACCGAGAGAGACCCTTACAACACAACTAGAAACAGCACAACAATGCATCATTCACCAAACACTATCATAAGAATAAAGGGATAAACCAGAACATAAACACAGCTAATTTCAGTTTGAACACTACATCTCATGATATGATGGTATTGATATGATCAGAATTTTTCTTGAGTAACAGTATGTTTCTCACAATCACCAGATCTTTACAATCTCATAATTTCACAATACAGAAAAAAATATTTTCAATAGTTTAGATTCTTCGTGTGAAATTAATCTTGATGCATAAAAGAGTGTTGTAGTTTAACTTAATCATCTGAAACCGGCCTGTGCTGGTCGGTTTGGTTTAGCTGGTCTCCCAGCGTGAGGTCAAAACCCCTCTAAAACCACCACCTATGACCAGGCTGGGAAACCAGCTCAGTCTGGTTTCAGTTGGGTTTTTGTCAGCACATGATTTGGGTCAGAAATGCCCAGAGGTTCTTATAATACGCATTAGACTAAGCTGGTTCTATCTGGTCTTCCAGCCTGGTTTTAGAGGGGTTTTGACCCTTTGTTTAGCTAACCAACCAGCTTAAGCCAGGTAAGACCGGTTGACCCTTTGTTTAGCTAACCAACCAGCTTAAGCCAGGTAAGACCGGTCAACCAGCACAGCAAGTCATGACCAGTCTCAAAGAAAAAATAGATGACTAAAACTAGTTTATGCCAACAGATATTGCTTCAAATCATATGATATGACATCATGATTTGTGACTATTTAAGAAACATACAACTGTATTTCATTCTCTGATAACTGAATGAAATCTGCAAACTATCATGAGGTTCTTTCGGTTTTCATATCATCATATTTCTGTAGTGCACATAAACAGTGTAAATATTAATGCTGTTATTAACTGAACTGAAAAAAACTTAGAATAACCAAGTGCAGTAAACTGTAAAACTTAGTTATGCTCGCCCCACTCTCACAATAACAATAAAGTGGATATAAATAATGTCTTTGAGTCTATTGGAATATTGTATCATTATAAAATTGATCATATTCATTGTAATTTATTTCAAGCTATTTTTACTAAGAACAGACTCCATTTGTAAATGTTCTGTCTATACTAGTAATACTAGCAGCACTACTAGTTAAGAGCTGTAGTGCCACCTGCAGACTGATAAACACTGATACAGATGGAAAAACACCTGGTGTTAATGCCACAGTTCATCCGAATATTATGTTTTTTACTTTCTTCACAAAAGTTATAATGACTTATGCTGTATTCTCTGTCCACACAATGCTAGTCATCAGGAACATGAAACTATTTCACCAACATTCTTCAAAATCTCCAGACCGAAGACAGAAAGACATACAGGTTTGGAATGTTTGGAAGCCAGTTTCCACCCACAGAGTCATAACAAAGAAGAGAAATAATCATGAGTATTTATTTCACAATTCTGACTTTTTTATTAGAATTATTAAATTAGATTTCAGAATTATAAGGAGAAGTTGTGAGATATAAACTCAGAAATATGAGGAAAAATTCAGAATTTCAAAATATAAACTCAGAAATATGAGGAAAAATTCTGAATTGCGAGATATAAACTCAGAAATATGAGGAAAAATTCTGAATTGTGAGATATAAACTCAGAAATATGAGGAAAAATTCAGAATTGCGAGATATAAACTCAGAAATATGAGGAAAAATTCAGAATTGTGAGATATAATCTCAGATATATGAGGAAAAATTCAGAATTGTGAGATATAAACTCAGATATATGAGGAAAAATTCAGAATTGTGAGATATAAACTCAGAAATATGAGGAAAAATTCAGAATTGCGAGATATAAACTCAGAAATATGAGGAAAAATTCAGAATTTCAAAATATAAACTCAGAAATATGAGGAAAAATTCTGAATTGTGAGATATAAACTCAGAAATATGAGGAAAAAGTCTGAATTGCGAGATATAAACTCAGAAATATGAGGAAAAATTCAGAATTGTGAGATATAAACTCAGATATATGAGGAAAAATTCAGAATTGTGAGATATAAACTCAGAAATATGAGGAAAAATTCAGAATTGTGAGATATAAACTCAGAAATATGAGGAAAAAGTCAGAATTGCGAGATATAAACTCAGAAATATGAGGAAAAATTCAGAATTGTGAGATATAAACTCAGAAATATGAGGAAAAAGTCAGAATTGCGAGATATAAACTCAGAAATATGAGGAAAAATTCAGAATTGCGAGATATAAACTCAGAAATATGAGGAAAAATTCAGAATTGCGAGATATAAACTCAGAAATATGAGGAAAAAGTCAGAATTGTGAGATATAAACTCAGAAATATGAGGAAAAATTCAGAATTTCAAAATATAAACTCAGAAATATGAGGAAAAATTCTGAATTGCGAGATATAAACTCAGAAATATGAGGAAAAATTCTGAATTGCGAGATATAAACTCAGAAATATGAGGAAAAATTCAGAATTGTGAGATATAAACTCAGATATATGAGGAAAAATTCAGAATTGTGAGATATAAACTCAGAAATATGAGGAAAAATTCAGAATTGTGAGATATAAACTCAGAAATATGAGGAAAAATTCAGAATTGTGAGATATAAACTCAGATATACGGGAAAATCAGAATTGCGAGATATAAACTCAGAAATATGAGGAAAAATTCAGAATTGCGAGATATAAACTCAGAAATATGAGGGAAAATTCAGAATTGTGAGATATAAACTCAGAAATATGAGGAAAAATTCAGAATTGCGAGATATAAACTCAGAAATATGAGGAAAAATTCAGAATTGCGAGATATAAACTCAGAAATATGAGGAAAAATTCAGAATTGCGAGATATAAACTCAGAAATATGAGGAAAAAGTCAGAATTGCGAGATATAAACTCAGAAATATGAGGGAAAATTCAGAATTGTGAGATATAAACTCAGAAATATGAGGAAAAATTCAGAATTGCGAGATATAAACTCAGAAATATGAGGAAAAAGTCAGATTTGCGAGATATAAACTCAGAAATATGAGGAAAAATTCAGAATTGTGAGATATAAACTCAGATATACGGGGAAATCAGAATTGCGAGATATAAACTCAGAAATATGAGGAAAAATTCAGAATTGTGAGATATAAACTCAGAAATATGAGGAAAAAGTCAGAATTGCGAGATAGAAACTCAGAAATATGAGGAAAAAGTCAGAATTGCGAGATATAAACTCAGAAATACGGGTAAAGTCAGAATTGCAAAATCTAAACTCAAAATTCAGAGGAAAAAGTCAGAATTGCGCGAAACACTCAACAGTCCTATCATTCTACTAATAGTTGCAGAGTCACTGACAGTCAGCAGAATGTCTAAAGTGTATAAAGAGTAAACAGAATAAATGCCAGAACAGAAACAAAGGTCAAATTGTGAGACAAATAGTCACAGTTACCTCTTTTTGATCAATTGTGGAAAATTGAGGGCGAGTAATGCTGATAGTTATTCTTTACCAGGTGAAACTAACCTTTAACTTCAGTTACAGTCAGCATTTGATACGTCCTGTTTCTGGACCTGTCACATGTGTCTAGATATATCTGTACATCGCTGACTAACAGCAGTGCTATTTCTGAACGTCACATGTCACTCAGCAGCTTCTCACACTATTTTATCATATTTCATTGTCACGCATTCTGGATGAACTGAATCACTGAACATTCAAACACGGTGACAGAGCATTAATGCATTTGCTAATAGCTGTTATATAACCACTGAGTCATTAGCGGGTCATTTCCCATTTCAGGGGATTCCGTAAACACACTTGAGCTGTTACTCATGAAAAAGCTCCTACCGCAGATATTAGGGAATCCTTTGTGTTTACATCACAGTCAAACACATGGTAACTAATGAAACTAGCCCACCCAGATGAATCATGCCGTATATAAATGCAGAAACACTAACAAACATCAGAAGCAAATGTATTTACGAGACCCTAGCAGCTCTTTTAGTGCAACTGTACAAACGTCCAGCTACAGCTGGTGCTTCACGTGTCTTTTTGTGGTCATATCTTTACTGATATTTATCAAGTAAATGTCTCGAATTAAGGTATTCAGATACTACTTGTAGCTTTCCCCTGATACAAAAACACCTGGCATTGCACTTGAGATATTTGTTTGGTTAATAAAAAAAACCCCAAAAAACATGCACACACCACTTTAGAAATATGTAACTGTAAACAGCATTGTTCTAACTAAGGTATTACACAAATCATAGATTTAGTAAGTCCATTTGCCACTTGTGACGCACTGCTCTCATGTCCTGAATATAAATAACAGTGTCCACACACATTTGGATATTAATGTCTGGACAAACAGACGGAAAATCATTGATGTACAATGTAAATGGTAATGGACCCAGAATAGATCCTTGGGGTATACCTATGGATATACGTAAGGCTGTTGATTTATAATACTGTACTTGTGCATAATGTGTTCAACCTGATCAATATGATTCTATCCAATTCAAAGTCTCTGGAATTTTTTTTTAAAAACCTGTTAATTTAGACATGGAAATTCTGTGGTTAGCATTGTCAAAAGCCTTCTCGAGGTTAAGAAACACCGCTCCAATAACCCCACCATTATCCAATGAAGACTTGACTTTTTCAGTGAAGTAACAGTTGGCCATCTCAGTTGAGTAGTTTGTTCTGAAGCCAAATTGCATTGGATGCATGGCAAACAAACTAGTATTAAACTGATCAGTGATTTGCACAGCATTAATTTCTCTGTAATCTTAGACGCCGTAGGAAACAAAACACCTATAATTACTAGGAAATTGAGAATCTCCACCTTTCAATATAGGAACATATTAGTAATTAGTCCACACACATTTGGATATTAATGTCTGGACAAACAGACTGAAAATCTTTGATATACAATGTAAATGGCAATGGACCCAGAATAGATCCTTGGGGTATACCTATGGATATACGTAAGGCTGTTGATTTATAATACTGTACTTGTGCATAATGTGTTCAACCTGATCAATATGATTCTATCTAATTCAAAGTCTCTGGAATTTTTTTTTAAAACCTATTAATTTAGACATGGAAATTCTGTGGTTAGCATTGTCAAAAGCCTTCTTGAGGTTAAGAAACACCGCTCCAATAACCCCACCATTATCCAATGAAGACTCGACTTTTTCAGTGAAGTAACAGTTGGCCATCTCAGTTGAGTAGTTTGTTCTGAAGCCAAATTGCATTGGATGCATGGCAAACAAACTAGTATTAAACTGATCAGTGATTTGCACAGTATTAATTTCTCTGTAATCTTAGATGCCGTAGGAAATAAAACACCTATAATTACTAGGAAATTGAGAATCTCCACCTTTCAATATAGGAACAATAGCAGATGACTTCCAAGCAAATGCTGAACAGCAAGCTGCCAAAGGCTTCAGAATGGAAAGGTAACAGGTTTTTATTGTGCATTCATGCATTCATCGGAAGCGTTTCCTGAGGATCGGTCATGTGCTTCTACAGGAACACGGATCTGAAACGCGTTCAGGAATCATGCCAATGTTTGCAATTCCTCTTCGGAAAAATGTGATTAACTTCATGCGCTTGCGAGTCCCTCCATTATGAGGTAATCTAATACAAATAATGGCCACCTAGAAAACAGGAGTGTTCCTTGAAAGAGCTTTTAAAAAGCGTTTCATCGTTTTACTGGAAAATCCAGTTATGTTTATTTTTGTTTCTGGATTCACTGGAATAATGAGACTCAGAGGAGCGGCTGTTTGTGTATGTTTCTGAATCACGTGTCGGTCTAGATGAAGTCAGACAGGTCTAAATTTAATTACTAGACACCTAATCCATGATGTAGCTACAAAACAAAGCTGATTTTGAAAAATAAAGTGCTTTGATGCGTGAGTCACAGACGTGAAACCCACACACTTAATGACTTGTTTCAAAGAAACAGAAATCACAACATATTCACTCATGTATTAAATCACAGCAATAAGAGATGACAATCTCAAATAAATGTTTAGACAGCGCCATCTAAACTACTTTAAAGTCTTTTTCTCCAGTACAAATATTTAGCATATATCCAATACTAAACCTTTTAAAAACAAAGATGCATTAACATTGCATTAACAAAAGCAAAAGGACTGAAAAATTTCTTATTTTTGTCTAAAAGAAGAAATCTTCTGTAACGCATTATAAGTAACATAATCAGATTACTTTTTTTCACACGGCAAAAAATGCTTTTCTTAGATTTTTTTTGTCTTGTTTCCAGCCAAAATATCAAAAAATTCTTAAATCAAGAAGGATTTTCTAGACAAGTACAAATTCTTGTCTTGTTTTCAGAAAAAAAACAAGACAAAATTAAGTGAGTTGTTTCAAAAAAAAGTAACACAATACTTTTAAATTTACAAGAAAATATCTGAGTTACTTTTTCAAATAAGTAACAGTTACATTGTTTCTGATGTATTGAATGACAGCTCTGGTGTTGCCATGGTGATGTATTGAGTGACAGCTCTGGTGTTGCCATGGTGACAGAAATCAGAGCGTTGTGTGTGAACATGATCTTACTGTAGTTCTAGACTAAATATAAACATGATCTTACTGTAGTTCTAGACTAAATATGACTATGTATTTACTCATCTTACCTGCACAAAAACACATTCAGTGTTCCTCAAAATCAATAAAAACAGTGAAGCCTAAAGCCAGTGAACCTGTAATGATTAAATGTTAAATAGCACAAATATCCTTTATGTATTTAATTAATTAATAATTTAATTATATTTAGTGCTGTCAAATGATTAATCGTGATTAATCGCATCCAAAATAAAGTTTTTGTTTACATAATATATATGTGTACTGTGTATATTTATGTATATATACAGTATATACACACAAACATACAGTATATTGAAAATATTTACATTCATATAATTCATATTATATATAAATATATTTAATATATAAACATAAGATTTTTCTGAAATATAAACATGCATGGGTGTGTATTTGTATATGCATAATAAATATACACAGTACACACACGTATATTATGTAAACAAAAATTGATTAATCGTCTGACAGCACTAATTATTATATTAACAATGACTTTACTGCTGATGATCCAATTCAACCATACTAGCAAACAAAAATCACTTTACATAAACATAACATTTGTGGGTTATTTTATTATATTTTTATTGCTGAAGAGTGTTGAACTTTCTTTTTCTGTGTCAAGTCATGTTGTGTTTATTGTCATTTCTCTACATGTGTCGATATATAGTGCAACGAAACGGATTAAACATAAATATAAACATACAACAAAAGTCAGAAATGATTATGAACCTATACATAACTACCCTACCGAGAGCAGTAATCTAACTATACATATGTTACAAATATTTGACTATATATACATAATAGAAGACAAACTATACAAGCTTTTTTACATAAATACTGTACATGATATTGTACAAAAGAGGTATTTCAGAGCAAGCTGCACAGAGTCTTTATGAAAGTGTCTGGTGCATATAGAGAGAAAAGAGTGTGTTAGTATACTGTAAAAAAATTAATCTGTAAAATAACAAAAAAGTACTGGCAGCTAATTATGCATTCATTTTACAGACATTTATGTTAACTCTAAAACACAATGCAATGAAGCGTAAAATTCAAAATACTGGAAAAACACCTGTAAAAAATAAATATGGAAAAATTCCTTCAAATTATACTGTATATTGTGCCCTATTTTTACATTTTTGTTTTTTTTAGAGGGTATAATTTACATTTTCTTTAGCCTGAGGCTCATTCAGTTCACTTTTTGGTATGACAGGCTTTTATTTTTTGCCAAATATATAACTTTTGTATTAAAACCAAACAAGCAAGCCCTAAGTAACATAATTAGTTACTTTTTTTTAGGGATAAATGCAATTTTGTAATGCTTTACTTTTAAAAGGAACTTTTCCCAACGCTGTCTTACTGACACTTTTGATCAATTTAATGCACCCTTGATCAACAAAACTATTAACTTAATTGAACAAGAACATTTAATGGAAATACAATATTTTTCTGACCCCACTTGCAGATATTTGTTCTGTTTTAAACAAAAATTAGCTTAATTTTAAAACATTTTTTAGAAAACAAGACTTAATATCTTACGTCTTACTTGCTTCTGAAGGAAATGTATCTTGATTTAAGACAACAAGACAAAAATACTGAGGAAGAGAGTCATTTTTGAAGTGTGCTGACACACAAATACTGGACAATCTCAAATATGGGACCTTGGACCACAAAACCAGTCATAAGGGTACATTTTTAGAAACTGAGATTTATACGACATCTGAAAGCTGAATAAATAATCTTTCCATTGATGTATGGTTTGTTATGATAGGACAATATTTGAAAATCTGGAATCTGAGGGTGCAAAAAAATCTAAATATTGAGAAAATCACCTTTAAAGTTGTTCAAATGAAGTTCTTAGCAATGCATATTACTAATCAAAAATTAAGTTTTGTCAAAAATAAAATTTAAGTGTTACTTATGACTGCTTTTGTGCTCCAGGGACACATATATGCTATTAGTCCCTATTAAATCTGAATTTAAATCCTAATCTCAGACCTTCATTGATCTCTCACATTCGCTGCACATCAAAGTTTAACCTAAAACCTGAATGTTTGGGCAAAAAGTTTGTTTTGTGATTAATTGTGAAACTAAGATAACACAGTCATCTTCCGTTTTACAAAACACTGTCTGGAATCAAGTGCAGTGACGGGAATGAGAGCTTGGAAACACAAATCCAGTTCCAGACACTCATTGTGTTCAGAATCTGACGCGGCAGAGTCATCAGCCGTCTAAAACCATGCAAACTTTCACTGTGAGAAAGCTTCATCAACATCCAGTCAAAGCCATCAATGCACTCTTTAAAATCACAAACATATGAGATGTCAGGAAAGCTCTGTAGGACCTGTGTGGAGGAAAGAACACACACACACACACACACACTAAGTGCAACCACAAAATTCCTCAGGCTTAAAGAAACCTTCGTCTATATCTGCAAGTCATAAAAATTGACAGAGGAAGAGCACCTCACCCAACTGGCTGGCCAATTTCCTGCCATGCCTTTGGGTTATCATCTAAAAGAAACCTCTCAAAATAGGAGAGCTTTGAGGTAAACATCTGGCAATGGTCAAAACGACAAACTTTATGGATCCTCTGGTCGTTAACGCATAATTCAATGATTTTTATCCACACGAAAAGACGTTTTACGACAGACGTTCAAGCTAAGGAAGACCAGACCCCCACAAACGTGACATTCTCATGACCTGGACAGTGACTTTCCTGACCTCCCGTTTCCTCTCACATTCCAAACTGAAACACCCCTCAATATCCCTTCTTGTTCAAGGAACAGAACCTTCCAGCTTGTTTCTGTTTATTGACTTTGCTAAAAAGACTCAAAGACTTTTATAAAGTGTTCCAAAAGGACAATTGATAGTAGTCACTACTGCTATTCAAGCTATGTTATCAAAAGCAATATATACAATATATTTTACAAAATATATCAATGTGTATTTTATGTCATTTATAAGCTGACTGTGTCATTGTAATCAATGGTATGTTTTTATAATCTTTTGAGGTATAATTTTCTCCCGTAAAGTGAGGACTACACTTATAGCGTCATATACATGATGTGTTGTTTCTAATCTTTAAATAGAACCCTTTTGAGTTAGTTTTAGCATGAAAGCTATTAATGTATGTCACATACCTTATATTTGGTTTCATATTAACGGTCAGGACAAATGCAAGAATTTGGTGTGCATGGGAAGTTAATATTGAGTATAATAATGTGTGATTAGAACTTGTTAAAAGATATTTTCTTCATGTGACAACGTGAATAGGCAGATAATGTATGCACCGGAAGAAGCCTGGTGTAGGCGGAGCTCCGCCCTTCAAGACCTATTTCATTGGAAGAGCATCTAGTGGGAGGGACCAAATTCTCCGGTCTAAAACGGACTCCCAGCTGCTCTCTGGCTCTCTCTCTGTTCTGCTCGGAAATCACGCGCTCCTTTGAAACTGGGGCTACTCCAAAAGCTCGCTGCCTTTAACACCTGGCCGAGTTTTGAAGACTGAACCAACACTTCGTCAAAACTCTGAAGAAACTCTTGAAAGTCTGAAGCTACGCGAAAGGAACTTCAAGCATCGAACAACCCCAGAGCAACCAGTCAAACCAACAGAGGGGCATCCCCAAGAGTGACGCAACGACACGACACGACACGCGGGGTTTCCAACATCCGGGAAACGCGGGGTTTCCTCGATCAGCGACCATTTCAACTTAAAAGCAAGGTATCAAACAACCTTTATTCTGCTGAACTGGTCGTATCTATCTCTAAAGTAAAATTAATAGTTCTCCACTTGATGATCGACACGGGTAAAATCGTGTGGAAATAGAACAGTGCTAGATTGTAATCATTCTCAATTAAATTAATTGCCTGTGTGTATGTGTGTATGTATGTATTTTGTTTTATGTTATTTAGCTTAGTTCATGTATTGTAGTAAGATAGCAAATAAACTCTTGTTGATTTATAGAGAAGTGTTCTGTGTTCTGTTGTGAAATATTCAAATCAAATTAGCTCAGATCGCGTTACCTATGCTAATAACTGTCATACGGTTATTTAAATAATTCTGTATTCTGGTGGCCACGAGAATAAACAGAATTTATCAGATATACTTAAATTTAGCAACTCGCTGGACGATTGTTAAATAAGTTATAAGTTGGACGTTTTGATTAATACCAATTGATTATATCGATATCAAATCGTAAAATTCCCTAAAGCTACAATAAAGCTTAAACAAAAGAGCTAAATTAAACAATGTAAATGATTAATTCATTACATATATGGTGGAGGAAAAAAGCGAGCAAATATGATTTGAATATTCATAATCAGAAAAACATATTTTTGTATTTTGCCTATTTTTAACCGGAAGAAATAGTGTAGATACAAAATAGACAGAGTTTGTTTGTGTTATTGTGGTACTGTATGCATGGCGATGCGTTTTGAATGAATTAAAGTGCAACTTTAGTTGTACTATGAATTGTCTATAGTATATGAATTGTCGCTATAAAAGCGCAAAAGAGACAAATGAGCGAATTTCCTCATTCCTCTCTTCCATAAGGCCTTAATAGCGATCCGGTTTGTGCGCGTTCCACTTCCGGATATGCTATTTAATCTCCCGGCGAGAATATCAGATTAGCTACCCGTGTATTTCTCTGCCAATCTTTGAGTCACTAAAAAGAGTGAAATCGGACGCGGCGCTCGGGAAGAGTGGCCAAAACGCGTTCTGGGGAGAATAGTTATTGATCTTGATCAAGAATGAATTGTGTGATGAAAAATCCACTGTGTTTTGTCTGTGAAGTTAGACAGAAGTAATGTACTAAGGCTCGCCGTGGCCAAAAAGGTGTTTATAATTAATCTATGGATTAATGTATATCTCTCTGAACGAGTTGAGATTGTTGAGATCTGTGCATCGGAAATGACAGGTTCCCTGACGTCACCATAGTGACGCGTAACTCAGGAAGTGCGCAGGCTCCGTTCCCGCGCCATTTTGAGCTGTTGTAAACAACAGCCTAACAGCCTAGCTTGGCTAACTGTAGCATTGGAGCTTGGGCAAAGCTAGAAGCATAGCGAGCACATAGCATTTTGTAGATGTGGGTTCAGATGCATGTGTTTGCAGTGTGTTTTTGAAGTGCTGATACGTTAACCCTTCACAGCTAAACTCTAACTCACATTTAACTGTTCACATCAGTTCCTTCTCTCTTCTGAATTCACTCATTCTCTCTTATAACTTCTAATGTGAAAGGACTTTAACAATACAAATTTAAATAAACCTTTAATGTGCAAAGCAGCTGATTTTGAGGAAATGAGACCAGCGATGTCACAGGTGGTTTTAAAGTAGTTGCGTTTAGGTTGTTTTGTTTCGTTTCATATTCAGCAGATATTAGTTTCATATTGGGGTTTATTATAAATTAACGCTGGGTCTTAGCCTCATTGCTTTGATAGGAAGATAATTAATTTAATTATGATTGCGCTCTCATGATTTTAAGAATCTCATTGGATGAATTGCTATGAAATATTTGAAATTGATAATTTAATTCCATAACTAATCCCAGATGTGAAATTAAATTAATTTCATTAAAATAATTTCATTTCCCGATTCCACATAGACTGATTGAGATAATTATGTGCGCTCTGATAATTTAACAGTAACATTAAGATCTTAATTATTAACTATCAAAGTGTTTGATCGTCTGGCCCAGGAAAATTTTTAAATTTCCTTTATAGTTGAGACGATACGGATTAATTTGTTCTAATGATTTGAATAACACAAGGAATTAGTAATTGGTCAGGCTTAGGGATACAAAATTAGGGATGTGGAATTTGTAATTTAATTTAATAATTAATTACGAATTTGAAAGTTCTAATTTAATTTAATAATTAATTACAGTTCCTGTTCCCCTATGTCAACACTATTGGCTGATCAATGAAATGTAATCACCTGTAATGCTAATGAAAAATATCATTAAAATTTTAATCCATGACTGCCAATAAGGCTCTGAAATTTTAATTTCATCTGCAACTCATTAGAGCTTGTATTACCCTGCTTCAATATTTAAGGATTGTTATAATCACAGGTGTCTTCTAATATTAATGACAAACATCGTTAAATTAGAGTTTTAACTATAAATCATTGCTCTGAAATTTTAATTCCAGCATTGGCTAATAAGGATCCTACCTCAAGGATACCCTATTGATTAATTTAATCCTAATCAAGCCTATCAAATTTAAATGATAATAACATCATAAAATTGGAATTAGGAACTACCATTTCTAATTTGAAATTCTAATTTCAGTTGCAATTGAGTTTTGGTTCCAACCTGTTTGGTCTCTCTCCGTCTGTTATTAAATTAACTTTTATAGGTTTCACTTTTCTTAGGCCTGATAGGAGATAGGGCTCCCCCTAGTGCTTGGTTAGTGAAGTGAAGTTGCCTCCAGTGTGAGTTACAGCAAGCGGAGTCACCCGTTCTGACTGTACCTGGTGCAGGCTGGAGGGGAAACCTGAATATTTCCGTCCTAGTGTTGCAAAGTGACGGCCCGCAGCAGGCTAGCAATCGGGTATCGGAGGAGGAGTCAACGGCTGACTGGGCGAAGGTGCGGATATACCATTCCGGCTAATCTATTGACGAAGCACGTCGAACTTCGGGTTCGCGCTGACGGATAGACACCGGGACCTAGCCCCGCCCCTCTTCAGGCCAGCAGTCGTTTGACATAACTCACCCGAGTCCCAGCCCGGTTGTGCCAAAAGCCACAGCTGTCTGAGAGGCTCACAGCAATACGGTGGGGGCGGAGTGTTCGGCAAAACCCTTACAGGAGCTCACCTGGTGCGCTTGGGCGGTGGGCCTTGCTGCTGAACACCACTGGAGCGATTTACATTCATCACAAAGCCTAGAGTATAATAACTTTCTAATTAGGAAAACCCTTCTAAGTAAGCAAACCTCCAAAAGAAAAAAAATTTAAGGTTTCCTTAACACTTAGGCCAGTGTGTTTATCCTACTAAAATTAGCAAAGCAAAACCCCTAGGTGCATCAACTCAACAGCGCCTCCGCGCTGCCACCTGTGTTACCAATCCTAAATCCTACTCTCATCTTTCTCTCTTGTCTTCCTGCTGCTATCCTCTAATTTGAATACTGCTGCTGTTGCTGAGATTTTTGCCTGTGTGAAGATCACAAGTGGAGAACTTTAGCAATCAAAACAGGTATTTGTGGAACTTGAGAACGTGTCAAAATTGTTTTCCATTTACCTTCCTCTTTTGTGAAATCCTACCAGGTTAAAGCAGGTCCACAGAAGAAAGGCGCCGGAAAACTTCAAGCACGCGAACACTCTAATTAGCTTGTGGTGTCAATTTTGGTCATTAACGGGACCAGTGCTGTCATTGTTATTGTTTTCCTCCACGCCGGAGAAAACTAATCGCAATCACAGACTTACAAAATTTGTCATTTACAAATCCTCTGATTAGAAGAAACCTTCTTCTTCTTCTTCTTCTTCTTCTTCTCTTTACCTGTTCTCTAGCTGTGCTACCTGTGTGTGTGTGCTCAATTTTCCCCCCACAGAGGCTGCAAATTAGAAGCACACCCCCAGAGGAACACAGTCACAGAGAACCACACCCACCTGTTTTACACAGTCAAAACTAGTACATATTCTATATTGCACATCTACACCCCTTGTTTGTTGATTTGTTCTATTTTGTTTTGTTTGTTTTGTTTTGTTTTCTTTTCTTTTCAAGGTCTGTGTCAGTCGCGGTTCGAGATCCCACTCACCACGCCCAAACATGTCTCACACAACAGGACATGTCGGTCACTGGGAGGATTTGGAAACATGGCTAAGCATTGCAACAAACAGCCTCCTCCCTAAGGCTGCTGAAACACTAAAACATCAGACACAAGACCAGCTGGATGACAACATAACAAGCCTCATGACACAAGACCCAAGTCACAGCTACAATCACAAAGAATTAGCCAAGATCACCGGCTCCTTAAGCCACACACTCATCGCCACCCTCAAGTTGAGCGACAAGCACGCTGCACAACGCCAGCAGGAGCTGACACGCGCACAACGACGCATAGAGCAGCTGGAACTTGAAGCTCAGGAACGACAGGAAGGGTCGGATGAGGCGGAACAAGGCACTGAGGAGGAGATCAACCGGCTAAAAGAAACCCTAGCAGCTACTAGCCAAGAAGTGGAAAAGGTCAGGGCAGACTACGATGATCGGTCCAAAAAGCTACAGTATGCTGAACAGCTTCTGGAGAAAGCAAAGGCCGACTTCAGAGATAAAAACGGCAGAATCAAAGCCCTTGAAGCTCACCTGGATGAGTCAAGAAACGAGGTTAGTCATCTAACACGACAGCTTGACTACGTCAAAGAGGAATCTGACAGTTTCCAAGAGGAACTCAAGCATGCTTACGAACTGCGCCGTGAGCCATCAAGGACACGACGCGCACCGACCTCACCCCTGCCGAGCAGGACCGGGTCACCTGTTCCTGGAATGACACGTGAGAAAAAGATGGAGGGGGTGGTGTTGAAACATTCACCAACTCACTCTGGAGAACATTACATCACGTTACCTCAGCCAAAAGAATCTGCGGCAGCCAGTCATAGATCATCGTACGGCTTGGACCTAAAAGACCTCGACAAGCTCGCCAGGAACATTGTCAAATTCACCCCGAGCGTGCCAAATAGCCCAAATGTCCAAGCGTATCTCCAAGATATCGATTTCCATCTGGAAATGCGACATAACGTTACGGACAAAGATAGACTATATTTACTTCGAACGACATCCAGTTCTGAAGTTCGCAGCTTCCTGGACAGGCAGCCTGCTCACACAAAGACTGATTACCAACTGCTCCGAGAAGCCCTCATTAAAGAGTTCTCTGACCCTGAGTCCGAACAAGGCCTCGTGGCTGCCCTGGAGACGAGACAAGGACGTCACGAACCTCCTCAAGCCTACTACAGCCGACTCAGACGGGCATACTTTGGAACTCGCAACGAACCTGACATGGAGGATGAACTGAACTTTAAAACTCTCTTCCTACGAAACCTTCATCCCGGCGTAAGCCACCATCTTGGCGTTCTCGCATGTCCACGGACAATGAATGCTCAGCAGTTGCGAGACTTGGCGCAGAAAGCCTACGGCAAACAAAAGATGGCCTCAGAAAAGAATGCCAGAACCCCAGCCGTTCTTGACTTCAACACTCAAAGTCAAGGGCTGGCGCTAGAGGGCGCTCAACGCCAAGACAATGCCAAGCCGCCACCCAGGGAGTAGAATGCACCCTCGTCCAACAAAGAACGAGACTCCCATGCTGGTACCCGATCTAAACAGAGGTACGAACACTGGGATGGACCACGTGGACGTCAACGCTCACCTGGACGCCACTGGGAAAAGACATGGGACCGGTCAAGGCCCCACGAAAGTCATTGGGAGAGATCGTGGAACCAGCCAAGCTCATTTGGAAACTCAAGGGAAAAAACCTCATGGGAATCCAATGGAAACTCCAAGGGAAGACGACAAACTCACCCTGGAGCAACCAGCCCAAGGAATCGACGAAATAATTCGCAAAGATTCCAAGCTGACCGAGCTCAAACTGAACCCACACAGGAACAAGAGACACCACCGTGTTTCGACTCACAAGAACTGATGAAAATGATGATGAAAGAATTCTTCCAACGGAAGGAGGAAGATCGGAAATGGGAAAAGAAAGAGAAACCAGATTCAGCCTGACCAGCGGCCGGACGAGATGGCAGCGACCAGTTGACACAACCAGCCAAGGAGAACAGCACTCCTTCACCTCACTCTCAGAGAACCGTAATCACACTAACTTCAGATGGACACGAAACCCCACCTGAAAACCCAGCAACAGAGTTAGACACTAACTCAACACCTAATGCTCCAAATTACAGCAGCGTCCAACAAACACCTGCTGACGAAACCCCTCAAGTTCCTGAAAGTGCTGTCTTGGTCATCTGCCACTCCTCCGAAGAAAGCCACATCAGCCCTGATATCCTAACTGTTTCCTCCCAAACTCCAGTCCCTCAACTCCTAGGCGATCTCATTGAGAAAGGTATAGCCAGAAAATTCTACCTCTCCATCATCATCGAACGACACATCAGAGTCGAAGCCCTCCTCGATACGGGAGCCGACATTACTCTAATGTCTACCGAACTCCTGGAGGAAATCCAAGAAAGATCAAAGAGGACTAACAGAACCCTCAAACTCCAAAAGTGTGAACTAAACCTTCAAGCATACTCCCACACGGGCCTACAACTAAAACATGTGGCCCCAATTCACCTAACGGTGGGATCGATGGACCTCGTCCATCCCGTATACGTTTCACCACTTAAAACGTATCCACTCCTCATTGGGAAAGATCTGCTTAATCGCTTCGAACCTCTAATAGACTTCAAGCACCTAAAGATGTGGACACAAGTCCGTGAACCTCTGCCTTGCCAGGCATTAGACTCCAACGAGTCGCAGTGTCAAGTCACAGACACCGTCCCTAAGTCACTGATCGATGATGCAGCAGCAAAGCCAGGATCTGGACCAAGCACAAACAGCAAGGACAAGGACCCTCTCCTCTGCTCACTGCAGGAGCCTGAATCAAACGCAGGCCCCCTTCGAATCATGACTGCAATAGATGTCCAAGGCACATCAGTGTCCGACACGGCACTAGCCCTGTGGGCAGAGAACTCAGCCATCAGCCTGAAGCTATTCAAAATATTGAAGCAAAGACATCAGTGTCTACCACATGTCGCTAAGCACAGCCGCTTCCCTCTCAGTCCCTGGTCGACAACCATGGCCACCTCCAAGATCATCTGCGCTCTGGACATACGATGGAACAACAGACAGCTAACTCACTACTTCCTCGTTGTCTCAGACCTGCCGCATGACATCTACATTGGAGCGGATATCCTGGTCCGGCTCAATGCTTGCATTGATACCGTAAACGACATCATATGGGCTCCCCTGTCACACCAACTGACAACGTCAGTCAACCTCAAGAATCTCCAATCCGGTCAAACCATGCCAGACGCATGTGCTATGATCACGGAGCAAGAAGCCACAATACCTGCCTACAGCAAGAGCGTCAGCGTCCGCCTCAACATGCGACCTGGCCAAATGCTCAACAGTAAGCTAGGTTTCTTCCAACCTTCCAGGACCTGCCTAAAACTCGGACTGACTCTGGAAGCCACACCTCTCATTGAGGTGTCATCTCGTGCTGTGTATGTGTTGTTCAACAACTGTACGGCCCAAGACATCCACGTTCCCAAAGCCAATCACCTGGGATGGCTCATCAGCCAGGCGTTCCACGACTTTGAACTGATGGTACCTGTCATAGGCCCTATACCCACACAGCTAATGTCAGACGAATACGACAACAACGTAACGTTTACAAAACCCCATGAAGTGATTGCCATCACATCCATTCTGCCGGTGTCCAGAGAAAGCGTCTGCCGGTCAGAACTAACAGATGACACTCATCTCGCTGTCTATGCTGTCTCAACACAGCCTGCGACAGAATCACCTACACAGGTGACCATCGGGGACCAAAGCCCCTCAAATGACCTCACTGCGGAAGAACCCTACGCCGGGTTCAATGCACAAGTTCAACAGATCCTGAGTGAGGCGGATGCCCTCCACAATGAAGCGGATCGCCAAGGACTCAAAGAGGTTCTGCACAAATACAAGGACTCTTTCGCAAAGGATTCCCTGGATTGTGGACTGACAAACATCCACACTGTGCGCATCCCGACAAACCCAAATGCGCCACCCACATTTGTGCGGCAGTACAAGATTCCAATAGCGTCATATGAGCCAGTGCAAGAGATTGTTGACTCCATGCTGGAAAAGGGGGTCATCCGGCCCTGTAACAGCACATACTCTGCCCCGATATGGCCAGTCCTAAAACCAAACGGCAAATGGCGGCCCACCATCGACTATCGCAAGTTGAATCAGCAAGTACCATTGTCACGATGGCCTATGACCCAGTTGGATCAAGAAATTCCAAAAATCAAAGGCTCGACGATCCTTTCCACACTGGACGTCGCCTCCGGGTTTTGGACAATCCCTGTCATCCCGATGACCAACACAAGCTGGCATTCACCTTTGGCAATCGACAGTACACCTTCACACGGTGTCCCTTCGGCTATGCCAACTCACCAGCAGAATTCAACATCTTCCTGAACAAAGCATGCCCTGACGCCAGAGCCAGAGGCAACCTTGTCTATGTAGATGACGTTTTGATGAAAAGCTCAAGTGTGGAAGACCACCTCAAAGAAATCAATCACGTCCTAAATCAGCTGACAACGGCAGGAGCCAAGATCGCCCTTCACAAAGGACAGTGGTGCAAAACCAAGGTGAACTATGTCGGATTGCTTGTCGGAAGAAACGGCATCGAGCCACAGTCTAACCGCACCCAAGCAATCCAAAGCATAAAGCCGCCGACTAACATCTCTGAGCTGCGAAGCTTTCTGGGAGTGTGCAATTATTCACGACAGTTCATCGAAAACTACGCTGACATCGCACGACCACTAACTTCCCTCCTGAAAAAGGATGAACCCTTCGTTTGGACGGAAACACAGGACATAGCAATGGGCCAACTCAAACAGCGCCTGTGCTCTGCTCCGTGCCTTGCCTACCCAGACCCAGAAAAAGAATTCTATCTGGACGCTGGATTCTCCAATCAGTGCCTCAGCGCAGGCCTATACCAGCTCCATGACAAAGACAAACGAGTGGTCGCTTATGCCAGCAAAACGCTGCTTCCCCCAGAATGCAAGTACTCAAACTGCGAAAAGGCGTTGCTTTGCACTGTGTGGGCTATCCAGCGTTTCTCTAATTACATCGGTGCACAGAAAGTCATCATCGAGACTTGTCATCAGCCGGTCACCTTCCTAAACAGTCAACGCATCAGAAATGGCGTGGTGACCAACGCACGCATAGCTACCTGGCTAATGACACTCCATACTGGCCCTTTAAGGCTGCATTTATTTGATTAAAAACAACATTGCAATTTGTTTTCTAAGTGAATATGTTAAAATCGAATTATTAATATTTGATCATATTTATTAATGTAATATTTTCCACAAAATATTGGGCAACACAACTGTTTTCAACATTGATAATAATCAGAAATGTTTCTATTAGAATGATTTCTGAAGATCACTGAAGACTGCAGTAATGATGCTAAAAATACAGCTTTGATCACAAAAATAAATTACAGTTTAACACATATTCACATAGAAAACAGCTGTTTAAAATTGCAATAATATTTCACAATTTTACAGTATTTTTGATCAAATAAATGCAACACTGGTGAGCACAAGAGACTCAAAAACATAAGAAAATCATAATACTTTTACATTTAACATGAACACTGTTATTTTCCTGTTGAAATGGCCTGTATTGTATAAAGGCGACAGAAATAAACGTGACTGACTTGAAATTCACATTTCTGCATTTTGCAGACGCTTTCATCCAAAGCTCCTAAAAAAAGGTCCTAAAAAAGAGGAACAACATCATTTCAGCAGAGCTAAAAATATTCATAGAGCTAGACTAGGAAACGAGCTCCAGCTGAGAAGAAAAGAGTGAGAGAGAGCGAGTGTGTGTGTGTGTGTGTGTGTGTGAGTGTGTGTGTGTGCGTGAGAGTGTGTGCGTGCGTGTGTGCGTGCGTGTGAGTGTGTGTGTGTGTGTGAGTGTGTGTGTGTGTGCGTGTGTGTGTGAGAGTGTGTGCGTGCGTGTGTGTGTGCGTGTGAGTGTGAGTGTGTGTTTGTGTGTGTGTGTGTGAGTGTGTGTGTGTGTGTGTGTGAGAGTGTGTGTGTGTGTGTGTGTAGAGAGTGAGTGTGTGTGAGTGTGTGTGTGTGTAGAGAGTGAGTGAGTGAGTGTGTGTGTGTAGAGAGTGAGTGAGTGAGTGAGTGAGTGTGCGTGCGTGTGTGCGTGCGTGTGAGTGTGTGTGTGTGTGTGTGTGTGTGTGTGTGTGAGTGTGTGTGTGTGTGTGTGTGTGTGTGTGTGTAGAGAGTGAGTGAGTGAGTGTGTGTGTGTGTGTGTGTGTGTGTGTGTGAAATATTAAAGTGAAACATAACAGGCTCATGCTGAAGAAACACAACAGCTTCTTGAAGAAACAAACACCGCCGGACATCTACTTTCTGAGCACAAATCGCACGCCTCAGACGCGTAATATTGAGAAAACTACACAGCACTTTCCCTCGCTGCGGTCGCTCTGAAACAGAGGAAACATGATCTAACGTGTTCCTGTCAGAAGGCAAGGATGAATCACTGCTGCAGAAACACACTGAAACAACAAGCAGCCGCAGGACATGACCATCAGCACATAATGCACAAACACAGCGAAGTAATGCCTGTAATGTTGTGGCTTTAGTAATAGTAACGCTCTGCTGATGGTGACCTTTGACCTCTGTGGTCACGGATGTGACATCAGCAATCTTTCTGTCATTACTTACTGTACATTCAAGCGCGACTTCACCTGAAGATATTTGAAGAAATGTGTTTTATTGTCTGTACAGTTGAAGTCAACGGGGTCCAAACAACACGGGGCTTTCCAAACAGCATCTTACAAAAATAGATTTGGACACAAAATATGGAAGTGTTGAAATTCTAAGAAACGTGGAGAGCCTGAAGCGACGTGAAACCCACGTTATAGCGGCAGAATTTCCCCGTTGTGTTCCAGTCCGAGCAGACAAATACAGTCGATGAAAACACAAACTAAAACTATACTTACTTGAAATAAATGAAATGCTAACTGGAATAACATATAAAACATAATTTATTTCCGCTAGTTTCGAAGGCAACATTTTTCATTTTCATTTAGTTTAACTTAATGTACTAAAACTGAAATAAAAATGAATAAAAAACGATATATATGTGTTTAAAAATGGCAAAAACTAATAAAAACATACAAAACACAATCAACAAAATTACTAAAACTAAAAAGAAAATTTAAATATTTTGAATTATTATATTTTATTTGTATTGTGTGTGTGTGTGTGTGAGTGTGTGTGTGTGTGTGAGTGAGTGTGTGTGTGTGTGAGTGTTTGTGTGTGTGAGTGTGAGTGAGTGTGTGTGTGTGTGTGAGTGTGAGTGTGTGTGTGTGTGTGAGGGTTTGCGTGTGAGTGTTTGTGCGTGTGTGTGTGTGAGTGTTTGTGTGTGTGTGTGTGTGTGAGTGTGAGTGAGTGTGTGTGTGAGTGTTTGTGTGTGTGTGTGAGTGTGTGTGTGTGTGTGTGTGTGTGAGTGTGTGTGTGTGTGTGTGTGTGTGTGTGTGTGTGTGAGGGTTTGCGTGTGAGTGTGTGAGTGTTTGTGAGTGTGTGTGTGTGTGTGTGAGTGTTTGTGTGTGTGTGAGTGTTTGTGTGTGAGTGTTTGTGTGAGTGTGTGAGTGTGTGTGTGTGTGTGAGTGTTTGTGTGTGTGTGTGTGTTTGTGTGTGCGCGTGTGTATGTGTGTGTCTGAGTGTGTGTATTGTGTGTGTCTGAGTGTGTGTGTGTGTGTGTGTGTCTGAGTGTGTGTGTGTGTTTGTGTGTGTCTGAGTGTGTGTGTGTTTGTGTGTGAGTGTGTCTGAGTGTGTGTGTGTGTTTGTGTGTGAGTGTGTGTGTGTGTGAGTGTGTGTGTCTGTGAGTGTGTGTGTGAATGAAAGAATAAAGTGAAAAATATAAAATATTTTGAATTATTATATTTTATTTTTATTGCTTTCACATCAATTTGAACAAAAAATATTAACAAAAACTATACTCGGTTCCAAAGAGAAATACAAAACCTGAAAATGTGGGTGAAAAGATTGAATCCCATATTTAGTGATTATGAAGCAGAATGAGATGTTTATCAGCCATGATTTGTAGGCTGGTCATTTTTGACTGGAAATGCCTGAAAGTGGAACAAAGTGTGTGTGTGTGCACGCACGCATAATCCAAAAAGAAAGCACAACAATTATCCCAATTTATGGGAAGTTATTATAGCTGTTGTGTGTTTCAGTGCAGTGTGATACATTAACTAGCACTTCCAGGGAAGAGAAAATGAACGAGTGTGTGTCTAATCATTCAGGGTCTAAATGACAGTGACAGTAACTGAAGAGGGTTGTGTGTCTCTGGGATCTTTCTCAGAGGTGATTCTCTCGAATAAACCAGAAACACAATGAAGGCTGTTGACCTCAGGCTTCCTGCACTGTATTCTCTGGAAATCATCATTCCACAAAGAAATATTTACTCTGAATGAAGTCACTCCTGAGACACCTTCACAGGAAGAGGAACCCACACGCACGCACGCACACACACACACACGCACACACATACACACATTCATTCACACACACACGCACACACACACACACATTCATTCACACACGCACGCACGCACACACCAGGGATTTTATTAACTAAAACTAAAACTAACATAAAAAAAAAAAGTTTTGGTAAAATAAAAAAATCTATATGTGTCCCTGGAGCACAAAAGCGGTCATAAGCAGCACAGGTATATTTGTAGCTATTGATAGTTTTCACGTGACGTCACACTCTTATAGGAACGTCCCCCTGGAGGACAAAACCAAGCTTTGCTACACTGACCACCAGCTATTTATACACAGATTGCATCAAGTAATAATGTAGTAAAACGCAGATATTAAAAGGCGAGATTCTTATTGATGATGTATATTTTGTACAGGCAAGAAGATGAACCCAGAATATGTGCAAAGATTCACATTAAATGCTTCCATAGAAAACCATTAGAAGGAAAACACTGAAGCAGATTGCGTTCATATTCCGGCCTCATCATGTAAACTATGCATCATTAATATGGTGATTACTGAATTTGATCTTTTAATATTACCGTTTTAAATATATTAAGACACTTTAAGCATTTTTACAACGTTTTGTCACACTGTTTATGATTGAAACAGTGCTTAATATGGATTGCAAATGGCCAAAACTTGCATTTTGTTCAGAAATACCTTTGTTTTATTCTTTTGAGAGCTGATCTAAATATTTGCGGCTGTGAAACACGATTAACACGATTGTGCTGCAGTTCGAGCCGGTCACGTGACTGAAAACTATCAATAGACAACAATACATTGTATGGGTCAAAATTATCCATTTTTCTTTTATGCCAAAAATCATTAGGATATTAAGATCATGTTCCATGAAGATATTTAGTAAATTTCCTACCGTAAATATATCAAAACTTAATTTTTGATTAGTAATATGCATTGCTAAGAACTTCATTTGAACAACTTTAAAGGTGATTTTCTCAATATTTAGATTTTTTTGCACCCTCAGATTCCAGATTTACAAATATTATCCTATCATAACAAACCATACATCAATGGAAAGATTATTTATTCAGCTTTCAGATGATGCATAAATCTCAGTTTACAAAAATTGACCCTTATGACTGGATTTGTGCTCCAGGGTCACATATTAGATAAAACAACTTATATATAAATTAAAAATATTAGATGAAAATTTTAAACTGAAGCACCAAG
Source organism: Aspiorhynchus laticeps (assembly GCA_023376895.1). Taxonomy (NCBI): domain Eukaryota; kingdom Metazoa; phylum Chordata; class Actinopteri; order Cypriniformes; family Cyprinidae; genus Aspiorhynchus; species Aspiorhynchus laticeps. The sequence goes on from JALXFT010001666.1 coordinate 306,190, forward strand.
ATTACTAGATTTAATGGAAATAAATACAAAATAAAGCTGATCTAAAACTGAAATAAAAATAAATTAAACCTAAATAGTAATATGCCACAATCCATAGAATTACAAAAAAAATAAATAACTAGAATTAGAATGAAAACTGAAAATATAAAAATAAAAGCCAATTCAAAATAATAACTGTAACAATATATACAAAATACTGTGCTACACATTTACTTGATAAATCGGGAGTTCTATGCTGCAAAAAATGATGATTTGAATTAGAAAAAAATTAAGTACAAAAATAATTTTATGCAGAATATAGAGTTCTATTGCTTTTATATACAGCTATTTATCAATACTGTAACACAACCCTAACAGAGAACTTTCTGCACTTTTATTATTTTACTTTAATTTGATACATTTTTACAAACGAGGAGGTTTTGGGAGGTTTATTTCACTTTAGGTACAAATCCACAGAGAAGATCTGGTTCAGGACACATCGATCAGAAATAACCCGGTCAGAGTCCAGCCTCTCAAACACGGCCTGACCCGGATCAGACCAGACCGGTGTCAGAGAGCATCTAACGATGGTTTGGGAAGATTCCCAGCAGCCCCGTCTGATCTCATGCATTAATACACGCGAGTGTGCTGGAAACCACTGAGACTATACTGGAATTGAAACTAAAATTCAGGAAATTTGTGTTGAAGTCATTTTAATGCATAATGTCATATTCTGACACATCTTCACCGGTCAGCATGAGACCGGTGTTGCTCGGTCACTGCAGTGAATCAGAATAAGATCACGGAACATTTACTCACTACATCAACCTCACAACGCACCCCATTCATCTGAACCACAAGAAAATATTATTTATATAGAAAATAAAATATATAATATATTATACATAATATATAAAATAAAATATATTATACATAATATATAAAATAAAATGTATAAATATATAAAATAAAATATATAATATATTATACATAATATATAAAATAAAATATATTATACATAATATATAAAATAAAATATATTATACATAATATATAAAATAAAATGTATAAATATATAAAATAAAATATATAATATATTATACATAATATATAAAATAAAATATATTATACATAATATATAAAATAAAATATATTATACATAATATATAAAATAAAATGTATAAATATATAAAATAAAATATATAATATATTATACAAAATATATAAAATAAAATATATTATACATAATATATAAAATAAAATGTATAAATATATAAAATAAAATATAATTTCCTTAAAGACTCAGAATCTGCAATTCATCTGGACCACAATAAAATATGATAAAATATTATTTATATATAAAATAAAATATATAAAATAATATATAATATATTATACATAATATATAAAATAAAATTTATAAATATATAAAATAAAATATAATTTTCCTAAAAACTCAGAATATGCACTCAATTCATCTGGACCACAAGAAAATATGATAAAATATTATTTATATATAAAATAAAATATATAAAATAATATATATTATACATAATATATAAAATAAAATATAATTTCCCTAAAAACTCAGAATCTGGACTCAATTCGTCTGGACCACAAGAAAATAAGATAAAATATTATTTATATATAAAATAAAAAATATAAAAATATATATAAAATATAAAATAAAATATAATATATAAAATATATAATATAAATATATATATATATAATATAAAATGTATACTATATTATACATAGTATATAAAATAAAATTGATAAATATATAAAATAAAATTTATAAATATATAAAATAAAATATAATTTTCCTAAAAACTCAGAATCTGCACTCAATTCATTTGCACCACAAGAAAATATGATAAAATATTATTTATATATAAAATATATAAAACAATATATAAAATATAAAATAAAATATAATATATAAAATATATATATAATATAAAATGTATACTATATTATACATAATATATAAAATAAAATTCATAAATATATAAAATGAAATATAATTTTCCTAAAAACTCAGAATCTGCACTCAATTCGTCTGGACCACAAGAAAATATGATAAAATATTATTTATATATAAAATAAAATATATAAAATAATATATATTATACATAATATATAAAATAAAATTTATAAATATATAAAATAAAATATAATATAATTTTCCTAAAAATAAGCCATAACTTAATATTGTGCAACTGAAACCCATATTGTCTCTGAACAGCATCTTATTATTAATGAGTGAATGTGAGAAATGTGTTACCATACTGCATGCGCCCCTTTTTATTAATTAAAAACTTGAGAAATTCTTTGAAATTTCAAATTGCACCAAAAAAACTATGAATTTTTTTTTTTTAAATATTAATAAATTTAATTTGAATATATCACTGTATGAAATTTATAAAAGCATATAATCTGAGAGTTAACAGTATTAACCTCATTAGAGTGAATGGAATTTAATTAAATTCCTTTATTTCTAACAAAACAACATCAAAACAATATAAATATTGCTCTGAGAAGTTTTCAAACAAAATAAATTGATGTTACAAGCATAAACTTTTACTTTCGGATGAAAAGAGTGATCTGTTTTTTTTAATACTTCAATGGTTGGTCAATAGACGCACATATTCATGTTCATAAATTCAAAATTCAGCCCAAAAGTGTGAGATATGGAGAAAAGGCTTTATATATTTTAAAAGGATTTTTGACACTAAATTCATAGATGACTTTACAGAAAGTATTTTGGACGGTTAATACATACTCGGGTCAAAACGACCTGAAAAATTTTATCTCTGAAAAATAACTGTAAAAAATCAGAAAAAAAGTGTATTTTGAGGATCTAAAAGCAATTGCAAAATTTCTTCCCCTTACTAAAAATCAAAAAAAAAAAATTATATAATTTTACGCATCTATTCCAGGTCGAAACGGACCTGAATGTTTTATGAGGGTTAAATAAATACATGAACACAAAATCAAATCAGACTCAAGCTTTGGGATGAATGGCGGCGGTGGGGCGGGTCTTCAGGCGCAGGAGCTCAGCGATTGGACGCTTGCTGTCCTGGAAAAAGTCCAATCCGGTAATCCACTCTACATCTCTGACGCGTGATTGGTGCATCCACAGGAGAGGCTCCGCCCACTGTGACTCCGGCTGATCCTCCTGCACACAAACAGCACTCGAGTTCTCATGTGTCTCATTGTTTGGTTTATTAAACGTCAGAAAACATCATCATTCAAAATACAGAAGCAGCTGAGACCAGAACAATGAACGATAACCAATCTCTTTGTTCTGTTGATGAGCATCATGGGACACACCTGCGTCACTGTCACTATCATATTTACCTGTATTTGTATTGTTTTCACATTACACAATGTTTCAAAGCAGCTATATGGAAAATCATGACGTTAATCTTCTCAGAGTCACAACTGAGCATTTATTTTGTAGTGATATTGAGGATTATGAGATCTATGATTATGAAAAGATTTGGTTTTAATATAAAATGTTTGTATTCAATTGTATAATTTATATGTGACCCTGGAGCACAAAACCAGTCATAAGGTTCAATTTTTCAAAATTGAGATTTGTATATCATCTGAAAGCTGAATAAATAATCTTTCCATTGATGTATGGTTTGTTATGATAGGACAATATTTGAAAATCTGGAATCTGAGGGTGCAAAAAAATCTAAATATTGAGAAAATCATCTTTAAAGTTGTTCAAATGAAGTTCTTAGCAATGCATATTACTAATCAAAAATTAAGTTTTGATATATTTACGGTAGGAAATTTACTAAATATCTTCATGGAACATGATCTTAATATCCTAATGATTTTTGGCATAAAAGAAAAATGTATAATTTTGACCCATACAATGTATTGTTGTCTATTGCTACAAATATACCTGTGTTACTTATGACTGCTTTTGTGCTCCAGGGACACATATGATTTCAATTAATATGCATAAATTAAACAGCAAAGATGTCAGTTTTACACCTTAATGTCACCGAAAAAAAAAAAAAAAATCAATGTTTTCATTATTTTCATTATTTACTTTTTACTTAATGTATAAATAAAAATATACAGCAGTAGTTTGTTTCACAGCTTAATCAATGTCACTGAAAAATTAAATTAAAAAAATTATATTTTCTTAATAAATAGATGAAAATAAAAATAAGAATGTACATTTTTGTGCATTTATAAATTGTATAATTTATATCAATTGATATGCATGCATAAAACAGCAAAGCAGTTAGTTTTACAGCTTAATGGCAATTAGAAATTAAATATATTAAATTAATAATTCATTAAATAAATAAAAATATATTTAAAATGTATAAATAAATGAAAAATATTAATAAATTGTATAAATTAAATTAATATGCATAAATAAAACAGCATTAAATTAATATGCATGAATAAAACAGCAGTTATTAGTTTCACATCTTAATGACACTGAAAACTTTTTTGTAAGTTATTTCAAAAAGTGAAACTTTCATATATTCTAGATTTTTTTAACATGTAAAGTAAAACATTTCAAAAGTGTTTTGTTTTGATTTTGATGATTAGAGCTTACAGCTCATGAAAGTCAAAAATCAGTATCTCAAAATATTAGAATATTTATATTTGAGTTTCATTAAACGACCATCCCTACAGTATAAATTCTGGGTATCTCTTGTTCTTTGAAACCACAATAATGGGGAAGACTGCTGACTTGGCAATGATCCAGAAGATGATCATTGACGCCCTCCACAAAGAGGGTAAGTCACAGAGGGTCATTACTGAAAGGTGTGGCTGTTTACAGAGTGCTGTATCAAAGCATATTAAATGCAAAGTTGACTGGAAGGAAGAATTTGGCTAGGAAAAGGTGCACAAGCAACAGGGATGACCGCAAGCTTGAGAATACTGTCAAGCAAAGCTGATTCAAACACTTGGGAGAGCTTCACAAGGAGTGGACTGAAGCTGGAGTCAGTGCATCAAGAGTCACATTGTAGACGATTTTTATTAATCTTGAATTAATATAATACATAGAATTATGCCTATTTATAAGAAGAAACTATTCTACTATTATCTACTATTATTAGTCTCTATTATTAGCAGTGTTGGGGGTAATGCATTACAAGTAACGCGAGTTACATAATAAGATTACTTTTTTTCAAGTAACTAGTAAAGTAACGCATTACTTTTTAATTTACAAGAAAATATCTGAGTTACTTTTTTCCATTTATTAACTGACAGTGCGCTCTGTGAACATGTTACTGTAGTTCTAGACTAAATATGAATGTGCATTAATTCATCTCACTCGCAAAAAACTGATTTAGTATTCATCAACATGAATTAAAACAGTGAAATGCAAACTCAGAATATGACGCAAACCTGCAATAATTAAATATGTTAAATAACACAAATGTATCTAATCCCATTTTATTAACCAATGTCTTTGCTGCTGAGCTTTGATGATCCAGTTCAATCATAATAATAAGCAAAAATGACTTTAGATTAACTAACAATTGTGCTTCATTGTTGTTTTATTGCTGAAGAGTGTTGATCCTTCTTCTCCTGCGCTCTACTCTTCACACGTGAATTACTTCAGGTTTATTCATTACACTTTTTGGTGTGAAAGGGCTTTACATTTGCTATAATTACAACTTCTTATATTAAAAACAATCAAGCCCTGCTCATATTTAAAAAGTAACGCAAAAGTAATGTAACATTACTTTCCATAAAAAGTAACTAAGTAACGTAATTAGTTACTTTTTTAGGGAGTAATGCAATATTGTAATGCATTACTTTTAAAAGTAACTTTCCCCAACACTGATTATTAGTCTGATTGTGTGAAACAGGTGTGGGTTAAGGATTGCAGTGAGCCGTGAACTATTTAAAGTTTGAAAAAACCCTTATATGGAAAATACTTTGTTTAGGAGCTAAGAATACATGCATGACAAACTATATTGATCACCTTCAAGGAAACATATGGTAAAAGATGGCTGTCCCAAAATACAACGGAGCATATATGAATAATGTGGAACGGCTTCAGGCCGTTCATATATATATATGTGTGTTAAACAGACATTCTGGAGTTACCTTTGCAAACCGTAACTCGACTTTGTTGCCTGTTCAATAAAGTCTACTGGCTTCAAACCCTCTCTGGCAATTTATTTTGAACAAGGAAAATTCTACAACAACGTCTTCGGGAAAAGTGCTACCAAGCCACTTCAGTGGAAACCGAAACATCGTCTGAAGCATCTTATGGAGAAAAATAACTCAGTGCTCCAAAGTCCTCTTTTCAGATAAAAGTGAATTTTGCATTTCATTTGGAAATCAAGGTCTGGAGTCTGAAAAGGCACAGAATCCAAGTCCAGTGTGAAGTTTCTGAAGTCAGGGATGATTTGGGGTGCGTGACGTCTGCTGGTGTCGGTCCATTGTGTTTTATCAAGTCTAAAGTCAATGCAGCCGTCTATCAGGAGATTTTAGAGCACACTCTCAGAAATAAAGGTACAAAAAGCTGTCACTGGGGCGGTACCTTTTCAAAACGTACATGTTTGTACCTAAAAAGTCTATTTTGGTACACTCTAAAACAAAATGGTGCTATATAGCACTAAAAGTGGTTCTTTGGCTCGTAATCATAGGGGAACCACTTTTGGTGCTGTATAACACCAACTCTTGGTGCTTCAGTGGTTCTTCAGCAGTTCTTTGGCACCGCTACCATATACAGAACCTGTTAAGCTCCTGTATGGTTCTTCAGCAGTTCTTTGGGGTGATTAAGGTGCTATATAGCACCACTGCCGTGCAAAGAACCTGTTAAGCTCCTTTAAAGGATCTTTACGAGCCAAAGAACCACTGTTGGTGCTGTTTAGCACCATTTTTGTTGAAGAAATACAGTGCAATATGCCACCTCTTATGGTTCTACATAGCACCATTTGACAAAGGTGCGGTATAGCACCTTTAAAGATATAGTGCTATATAGCACCAAAAGTGATTCCCCTATGATTTCGAGCCAAGAACCACTTTTAGTGCTATATAGCACCATTTTTTTTAGAGTGTACCTTAAAAGCACATATTAGTACTTAAAGTGTACACATTAGAACCTAATAGGTACAAAAGTGTACCTTTTGAAATGGTACCGCCCCAGTGACAGCTTTTGTACCTTTATTTCTGAGTGCACTTTATGCTTCCATCTGCTGACAATCTTTAGCAGGACTTTAGCACCTGTCCACAGTGACAAAACCACTACCAAGTGCTGTGCTGACCATGATATTAACAGTGTTGTGGTACATGTAACGGCGTTACGTAACTTAATTACAAAATAAATGTAACTGTAATTAGCTACAGTTACTAAGAAAAAATACAATTACAGTTACATATGAAAATGTTAATGATTACAAAGTGGGTTACATTTGAATATTTACGCACATCCACATACAGATTTAATTGATTTCTTTGCTTTCTTTTCTAATAAATCAGTAATCGGTTAGTTTGATTGACAATGCTTCGGCTCGCTCGCTCCGCGTCTCCGCCAAACGGTTTCGATCAGAGTTTTAACAACGGAGAGGACTGTGGAATAGGGTTGTGACGGTGAGGAAATTTCCCCACGGGTTAATCGACGTGTAACAGCACCGGTAGTACCGGTATCACCGTGGGGGTGGTTGGGGGGATGGGGTTCCCCTCTTTTTCACGCTTTAATTAGCTTGTAAAAGCAGGGTGCGCATTTTACTTTCACTTTCAAATTAGCGGCAATTCAAGCATCAACAAAATACAACTTCAAACTCAACTTAGCGTATGTATAAATCATAGAACTTTTATTAACAAAACTAATCAAAATACACCATTCTATAGGCTATGCCTAATATAAAATAACAAATAACTTACACAAAGTTTAAATAGCCTTGGTAGTCCTATACAAAACTGAAAATCAGCAAACACGGTGGAACCATTTAAATAAGAAACGAATGTTTAAAAAAAACTTCCAAAAGATAAACAGCAAAAGTCAACAGGCTTTTCAAAATGCTAAATATTGCCAAATATGTGCTTTTGCATTTGGTTTTGAAACTAAATCTTCCGCTATCTTGTCTGTCTCACCCCACTCTTCTTGTCAGTCAGCTCGACTCACTCTCCTCACGTGAATGAAATCTAATCTATGCAAGTGATATTGCGGCTTAACACCGGTATCACCGCCAACACCGTCTATGGCAGCAAGCCTATTGTGGAAGCGCACAGGTGGAGCAGAGAAGCAAAACTACTCTTCAGGATTTCAAGTGCAGGTCAGATTCATCTGCTATTATAGTTTTGTCTTTGTTTAGTTAAGCAGCAGCCCATTGCTCATCACTCAAAATACTAGCCTATATAGCTAAAGGACATCATTATTAGCCTATCTATTGTAAAGTTACAGTAGTAATTTAGCAGACAAATAACCATATCGTTTTATAATAGGTTTAGTGGGAGCTAGAGCAGACAACAACACAACCTTTACGAAAATTAACGAGGATTTTACTATAAATCCAAAGACAATAATTACTATTGTTAAACTATGGTAACCACAAATTAACCATGGTTTTTGCTACACTAACCATAGTTTAACCATGGAATTTGTAGTAAAAAAAAAAATACAAATGGTAATCCATTTGCTTAAAACCCCCCCAAAAACATGGTTACTGTACTTTTGCTATAATAAAATCATGGTTAATTTTTATAAGGGAAAAATATGACTCAGTATTAGGATTTTTCTAGAAAGAGTCAGAGAGATGATGGTGTTTTCAGTCTGCCGCCTCAATATATATGAGTACATGAACACATAAACAATCTCTAGAGTCACTTCATGAGCATTTTACAATTTCTTTTGAGAAGACTATCATCATATATACAAACAGACACCAATGTTTAAAAAAGACACCAATGTTTGAGGAGTTTAGTACAAAGAATAGGACACATGCTTATTAGATAACCGTATTTGGGTTGATGTATATGCTTTTATTTATTTTTTATTAATTTTTTTCCAAAGCATAGTTAGATGCAGTGTTTCCTGTACTTATGCGAAGATTTGGTTTCAAAAGCAGTATCAGTAAACTATTCTTATGATTTTAAATCTGCATTGAACTTGATCGATCTTAAAGTAAAAGGCGGTACTAAAGTCTGATTTGGTGGATGTGTTCAAATTTTATCATCTTAATTCAAGTGATGAAGGATTTTGAGAAGTCTGAGTTATCATTGTTGAATACTAAGGTTAACCCTGCATGGTGTAAATGTTTGAAAATGATTAACAGTTGAAAGCATTCATTAGAAATTTAGGAAAGTAATCAAAAGTAATCAGTTACATTACTTTTATAAAGTAATTGAAAAAGTTACACTACTGTTACATTTTAAATAGGGTAACTTGTAATCTGTAACCTGTTACATTTCTAAAGTAACCTTCCCAAACATAGACTGTAAAAAAAATGGACGTAGTGTTCGTGACGTCATCCATAGGTTTCTGAAGATCATTTTTGAAGCTGAAAGTGGGCGGAGACAGCCGTCGCCATCTTGGCTGCGCGTCACTCCCGGATAATCGAAAATGGGCAAAAAAGGCGGGACGTGGGCGGAGCTGGTTGCTGGACGGTGTTGCAATCCACCTGTCACTCAAGTGGCCACGCCCTTAATTATGCAGAACTTTAAGGCTTGATATAATTTAAACGGATGAGTTATAAAAAAATTCACCCCCGTCACCGTTGTCACGAAGGGCAAAATTAGCTATATAGACCAAAATCATTTTTTGAACCAGGCTGTAAACATGTTTTTTTTCTGCTGTAAAGTTGGGTATTTTAACATGGGGTGTCTATGGGATTGACTCCCTTTTGCAGCCAGCCTCTAGCAGCCAGTTGACGAATTACAGTTTAAGTCACATCCGTGTTGGTTTCAAGAGAGAGAGCGGGAGGTTGCCGCTTGTTCCCAACACTGGATATTACTGGATACTACATATTACATATGCCTGACCTGAGCCCCATATGAAATCTATGGGATATTTTCAAGAGAAAGAGAAACAGTGGATCCGAGCTGAAGCTCAATAGTGCCTCAGCAGAGCCACAGACTGATCTCATGCCACACCTCACTGATGCTGGAGTTTGTGCTAAACGAGCCCAGACCAAGTATTGAGTGCAGAAATCAACATACTATAAGTACTTGAACTTTTCTGTTTTGCAAATCCTTTTTTTTTTGATTGATCTTAGCAAATGTGCTAATATTTTGAGATACTGGATTTTTGACTTTCATGAGCTGTAAGCTCTAATCATCAAAATTAAAACATTTTTTTTTAAATGTTTTACTTTACATGTAATGAATCTAGAATATATGAAAGTTGAAAGTTTCACTTCTTGGAATAGGTTACAATTTATATTCAATTCGATATTCAATTTTTTTTAGATGCACCTGCATATATATATATATATATATATATATATATATATATATATATATATATATATATATATAAAGGTGCATCTAAAAAAATGTGTGTGTGTGTGTGTGTGTGTGTGTGTGTATATATATATATATATATATATATACATACACATACACACACACACACACACACATATATATACTGTATGTATGATGTGGTACCAAACTGTAAATGATAAAAATATCACGTTACATCAGAAAATGTTTGATGTGAATGAAGACTAAATCAACAAACTGAATCATGAATCTGACCGTGAGTCACAAAAAGAACCAAATGGAAGGATTAGCGTGACAATGTTTTCAGTGAAACCGCAGCAGTCATGCTTTCAGATGTGTGTGACAGTGACAGGAACATTAAGTGAGAGTGTGACACTCACGGCGCAGCTCTCCATGTTCTCGCTCCTGTGCGGCAGAAGGAAGGAAACCGTCTGAAGTTCACCAGAACATTCGCTCACCGTCTGCGTGTCGTTCTGACAGCTCGTCACCACCGCGAAATAATGAGTGGGAACAGGAATAGACGAACCTGAAACGAACCTGAAAAGTAAAAAAAATTTTTTTTTTTTATAATTACATTTTTAATAATTAAATAATTACATATATTTTTTACTTCTGTGCTGTGACAAACATCCCAGGATTATTATTGTTAACTAAAACTATTAAAAACATTTTAATTACAGCTTTCCTGTAGCTCAAATGGTAGAGCATGGCGTTAGCAACGCCAAGATCATGGGTTCGATTCCCAGGGAAAGCAAGAGCTGATAAAATGTAAAACTGTAAATTGAATGCAATGTAAGTCGCTTTGGATAAAAGCGTCTGCTAAATGCATAAAATGTAAAATGTAAAATGTAATTATTTAATTGAAATAAACCTGAAAATATATATTGCATTATTATTATTATTATTATTATTATTATGGAATAAAATATTATAAAATGTGAAATAAGTTAAAGCAATTACTAATTGGAAATAAATATAAACTAAAATGGAACAAAAACTAAAAAAAAATAACATGATAATATAAAAATCAAAGCCAATTCAAAACATTTATTAAAAAAAACTATAATATAAATAATACCAAAATCACACTGGAGATTAACGAATTATGGAAAAAGAATCAAATGTAGGGTGGGACTCGGGTTCGGTCAATCAGGAATACGTACTCCTGGATCTGCTCTGGAGAGTCGAAGTGTCCGTCAAAGTTGTAGTCGTACACTGGGCCGGCGACCACGTTAATACCGTTATACTGAGATGCGTATTTGATCAGCAGAACCTCCTGAAAATACTGCCAAAGTCCTGCACAAACACTCACGATCAGTGACCAGATCCACATGAAAAACAAACATGATTCAAACACTCACGATTCAAATGCTCGTGATTCAAACAAACACTACTTAAATGCACACGACTCAAACACTCATGACCCAAACACCACATTTAAACACTTACGATTCAAACAAACACTCACGATTCAAATTCTAACTACTCAAATACTCATGACTCAAACACTCACGACTCAAACACTCACGATTCAAACACTCACGATTCAAACAAACACTCGTGACTCAAATATTCACAATTCATACTCCACATATAAGCACTCACAATTCAAACATTCACAATGCAAACATCACATAAACACTCATGACCCAAACAACCATAGTTAAACACTCACGATTCAAACAAAAACTCACGATTCAAACAAACACTCACGATTCAAATACTCACGACCGAAACACTCACGATTCAAACAAACACTCACGATTCAAACAAACACTCACGATTCAAACAAACACTCACGATTCAAACAAAAACTCACGATTCAAACAAACACTCACGATTCAAATACTCACGACCGAAACACTCACGATTCAAACAAACACTTGTGACTCAAACACTCGTGATTCAAACAAACACTCACGATTCAAACAAACACTCACGATTCAAACAAACACTCACGATGCACTCACGATTCAAACAAACACTCACAATTCAAACAAACACTCACGATTCAAACAAACACTCACGATGCACTCACGATTCAAACAAACACTCACGATTCAAACAAACACTCACGATTCAAACAAACACTCACGATTCAAACAAACACTCACGATTCAACAAACACTCACGATTCAAACAAACACTCACGATTCAAACAAACACTCACGATTCAAACACACACTCATGATTCAAACAAACACTCACGATTCAAACAAACACTCGTGACTCAAATATTCACAATTCATACTCCACATATAAGCACTCACAATTCAAACATTCACAATGCAAACATCACATAAACACTCATGACCCAAACAACCATAGTTAAACACTCACGATTCAAACAAAAACTCACGATTCAAACAAACACTCACGATTCAAATACTCACGACCGAAACACTCACGATTCAAACAAACACTCACGATTCAAACAAACACTCACGATTCAAACAAACACTCACGATTCAAACAAAAACTCACGATTCAAACAAACACTCACGATTCAAATACTCACGACCGAAACACTCACGATTCAAACAAACACTTGTGACTCAAACACTCGTGATTCAAACAAACACTCACGATTCAAACAAACACTCACGATTCAAACAAACACTCACGATGCACTCACGATTCAAACAAACACTCACAATTCAAACAAACACTCACGATTCAAACAAACACTCACGATGCACTCATGATTCAAACAAACACTCATGATTCAAACAAACACTCATGATTCAAACAAACACTCACGATTCAAACAAACACTCGTGATTCAAGCAAACACTCACGATTCAAACAAACACTCACGATTCAAACAAACACTCACGATTCAAGCAAACACTCACGATTCAAACAAACACTCACGATTCAAACAAACACTCACGATTCAAACAAACACTCACGATTCAAACAAAAACTCACGATTCAAACAAACACTCGTGATTCAAGCAAACACTCACGATTCAAACAAACACTCACGATTCAAACAAACACTCACGATTCAAGCAAACACTCACGATTCAAGCAAACACTCACGATTCAAGCAAACACTCACGATTCAAACAAACACTCGTGATTCAACCAAACACTCACGATTCAAACAAACACTCGTGATTCAAACAAACACTCACGATTCAAGCAAACACTCACGATTCAAACAAACACTCGTGATTCAAACAAACACTTACGATTCAAACAAACACTCACGATTCAAGCAAACACTCACGATTCAAACAAACACTCGTGATTCAAACAAACACTCGTGATTCAAACAAACACTCGTGATTCAAACAAACACTCATGATTCAAGCAAACACTCACGATTCAAACAAACACTCGTGATTCAAACAAACACTCGTGATTCAAACAAACACTTACGATTAAAACAAACACTCACGATTCAAACAAACACTCACGATTCAAACAAACACTCACGATTCAAACAAACACTCACGATTCAAACAAACACTCACGATTCAAACAAACACTCGTGATTCAAACAAACACTCACGATTCAAACAAACACTCGTGATTCAAACAAACACTCGTGATTCAAACAAACACTCACGATTCAAACAAACACTCGTGATTCAAACAAACACTCGTGATTCAAACAAACACTCACGATTCAAACAAACACTCACGATTCAAACAAACACTCGTGATTCAAACAAACACTCACGATTCAAACAAACACTCGTGATTCAAACAAACACTCGTGATTCAAACAAACACTCACGATTCAAACAAACACTCGTGATTCAAACAAACACTCGTGATTCAAACAAACACTCACGATTCAAACAAACACTCGTGATTCAAACAAACACTCACGATTCAAACAAACACTCGTGATTCAAACAAACACTCACGATTCAAACAAACACTCGTGATTCAAACAAACACTCACGATTCAAACAAACACTCACGATTCAAACAAACACTCACGATTCAAACAAACACTCGTGATTCAAACAAACACTCACGATTCAAACAAACACTCGTGATTCAAACAAACACTCACGATTCAAACAAACACTCACGATTCAAACAAACACTCGTGATTCAAACAAACACTCACGATTCAAACAAACACTCACGATTCAAACAAACACTCGTGATTCAAACAAACACTCACGATTCAAACAAACACTCACGATTCAAACAAACACTCACGATTCAAACAAACACTCGTGATTCAAACAAACACTCACGATTCAAACAAACACTCGTGATTCAAACAAACACTCACGATTCAAACAAACACTCGTGATTCAAACAAACACTCACGATTCAAACAAACACTCACGATTCAAACAAACACTTACGATTCAAACAAACACTCACGATTCAAACAAACACTCACGATTCAAACAAACACTCGTGACTCAAACAAACACTCACGATTCAAACAAACACTCGTGACTCAAACACTCACGATTCAAACAAACACTCGTGACTCAAACATTCGTGACTCAAACACTCACAATTCAAACAAACATTCGTGACTCAAACACTCACAATTCAAACAAACACTCGTGACTCAAACACTCGTGACTCAAACACTCGTGACTCAAACACTCACTCTTGAACTGTGGGAAGGCAGGCACCACGTTTCCAAGTGTCAGAGCATCAAACTGATCTTCAGATGAGCGGTTCAGATCTGACAACACAAACACATTAAACACACAAAACTTGACATTTTACTAGGTTTTACTGTTAACTACAACTATTAAAAACATTTTTGTTAAAAATAAATACATGAAAAATATACATTATTTTTTATCACTTAAATTAATATGCATAAATCAAACACTGAAGAAGTTATTTTTACAGCTTAATGTAACTGAAAAAATTAAACAATTTATTTTTTCAATAAATTATTTCTTTTTTACTTCTGTATTCTGAAGTGCATCCCAGAGTTATTTTTGTTATATTAATATAATATGAATATTAAAATAATATAAAGATTTTTTTTAATAAAATAAAATTAAACAAATAATATTAAACATAAAAAATAAACAGTTTAAAAATAACTAATAAAAAAAGAACACGAGTGTAATGGACTATATAAAAAAAAGAATAAATTTAGGGCATGACTTAATTCTAATGATCAGTGGTCGGTTGGATGTTAAGATGTGTGAGCTTAAGGGGCGGAGTTTAAAAGTGCTAAATAATTGAAGAAATCATGCATACGCCACCAGAGAGAAGATCCAGTTATGACATTCTAATTCAAATATTACCAGGTCCAAAAAAAAGGTGAAATATTAAAATGCATTGATGAAACACACACACACACACTCACTGGGTGGGAACAGGAAGGCATGTGTGATGTTGCCAGTATTGTTGTACTGGTCACATGTCGCGCTCTGATTGGCTGGAATCCTGACGTCTGCCCGGAGACAATCAGAGAGGACCGGAGAACTTTCAGCCTACAAACACACGGGTTCGGATTGTCATTAGAACGAGATCTGAGCATCTTCAGCTGAAGACACAAGTCACGCTCTGATGATGTTTCATGTCCTAGCTGGTTGCTAGGGTGTTGCTATGTCACTGTTACACAGTGTGTGTGTATGTGTGCGCGTCTCACGGTTTTGTCCAGAGTGAAGGAGCTCCAGACCGGCGTGTGTGTGCGTGTGCTGTAGGCCGTGATGAATCCATGTTGATGCAGGATACAGTATTCAGCGTCAGACTGCAGAACCCGCGGACGGCCGAACATCATGTGTCGCCTCTCACTCTCCACCACTGCACACACACACACACACACACACACACACACACACACACACATACAGACACACACAGACACACACAGACACATACAGACACACAGACAGACACAGACACACACACACACACACACACACAGACACA
>JALXFT010001666.1:327500-335000 GCA_023376895.1 Aspiorhynchus laticeps
CTGCACACGTAACACACACAAAACACTGCACACGTAACACACACAAAACACTGCACACGTAACACACACAAAACACTGCATACGTAACGCTGCACAAGTAACACACGTAACACAAAACACACACAAAACACTGCACACATAACACACAAAACACTGCACATGTAACACACAGTGAAACTGCTGAGTTCGGGTCATTTTGACGCAGAGAGGATTTCCTTTTTCCTGAAAATGCTACTTCTAATGGCATTGGACTAAAACTTACTGACACAGGGTGAAACAACTTCCCCAAAAATGCTATATTTAAATACTATAACGTTGTTGATAGTATTTGGACAGTATGCAGTGTATTTTCCATGCGCTGCGCTCCACATGAGCTGGTGTGATGAATGAGCTGGCATTTCAACATCTTTCTGACTCATATGATTAGACAGAATAAATACAACATTTTTACACTAAATATAAACATCACACCCTTTATGTCGCGGTGTCACTTCACCTTTATTCCTACAGCACTTTATACAGTACAGATTGTGTCAAAGCAGCTTTACAGTGATCAACAAAAAAAATAACTGTCAATGTTGCGAAATTAATCAGTTATGAATCAAATTCAGTTTTAGTTTCACTTGTAATAACTTATTCGTACTCACATGAAACAGTAACTTGTAATAACTTATAAATACTATACTAATAAATACTATTTATGTTTAATTTATTTTCATTTATTTGTAGTTAGTAATTTTAGTGCTTCAATGTATTAAATGAAAAACAGAAATCGAAACAAATTTAAGTATTTTTATATTTTAGCTTTATTTCAATTAACAACAACAGTTTTATTTAACGATCATAACCCTGCTCTGAATACCATCTATAAACATCAGCAGGAAGTGTGTAGTATGTACTGTAGTATGCAGGGACTCTTACCGACATGTTTGCCACGAGTCCAACAGCGTCCACTGTCAAACACACACACACACACACACACACAGGTTACTGACACATGTCACTCACTAGGGCTGATCTTAACTGTGTGTGTGTGTGTGTTTGACTCACAGGTGTGTGTTGTGTCTTTTGCTCTGATTCGTCCAAATGGCCCTTCATTGACAAACAAATGATTGATATCTCCTATAAAATCCTGAAGAGCCTCTTTACGCTCGCAGCTGGTCTCCTCCATGCCTGCACACACACACACGCACACACACACACACAAGCACACACATGATATAAACACACACATTAAACTTGCACATAGTGCGTTTCCTCACAGCTGTGTGTGTGTGTGTGTGTGTGTTTTACCGTGATCGGCGACGATGATGATGTTGACACACTGATGAAGGTTGAGTTGTTTGAGGCCATTCATCAGCTGACCTATGACTCTGTCCACTCCCTGCAGAGCCAAGATCAGCTGCACACACACACACACACACAGATGTCAGCAGATGTTTTGATGTTGAAAGTGTTTTTCAATATAAATCAGCATTTTAAAACTGTTTGTTACATTAGATCAACATCATCTGATGCTTCTGGCCTTCATATGTCATCACAGAGAGTAAGTGATGAGGAGCGTGTGAGAGAAACATCATCAGCACACACCAGTGAGTGTGTGTCATCCGCTTGTGATGCCTGATAAACACTGCTGAGTGTGTGTGTGTGTGTTGTTGAAGAAAATTAATTTTATGTTGATTCTCATATGTTTACATAGTGCAAAACCTTTTTGGGATGACTGTGTGGAAGCAGAATGGTCTGGGGATTCTAGCCTAAAGATGTATGGACGACAAGGGGGGTCCATAGAAGGGTGATGGGTGAAACACCGGACCAGTGGGAAAAGGGCCAGATGTATGTTAGTGACCTGAAAGGTTACTGAGGCCCTAAATGTAAAGGGAGTAAGGCTGTGCGACATGATTTAAGTAGAATGCTATTTACTTACTCTCCTTCTGTGGAAAAGTACAGCTGCAAGATTGTGACCTTGTAACCTTGAGTGTGCGGATATAAGGTGGAGGAGCACCCTCCCCATTTGTCGCACTCTGCAGCAACTTGTGTTTCTGTATGACTGTTGACCTTCTTTGCAAAGAATAAAACCTTTAAAGACTAAAAGTGAGTTTGTCTCTTATGCTGATGAGAGTAAGTTAAAATTGCCACAACAATTTGGTGTCAGAATAGTGGGATTCCTTGGATGTGTCTTCTGGACCTGAGAGCGGACGGTGACCGTACATCCTGGACTTAGAGTCCAGCCCTAACCCCGAATAGGTTTGAAGGGACGGCAGGGACCGACCGCCAAGGCCCGGAGGGGACACCACTGGAATCAGTGAACGAACTCAGGTGGCAACAGGACTCTCGGGTAAGAGACAAATCTAAATTTTCTAAAGAATTTGGGTTTTGATTTGAATTGGAATTAAGATAAGGGGATGAACCATATTGGCGGGTCTGGCTCTGTGGAAGCCCGTAATCAAGACATCTTTTAAAGTAGATTGAGATTACGTGGGGCACAGTTAAGACATTTTCAGAAGAAATTGAAACTGGGCAACGGAGGCGTGATCGGAAATTTAGCAAGAAATTGAGATCAGGAGATCCGGAGATTTCGAAGCAGGAAATTGAGATCACGTATAGTCAGTTAACACATTTCTGAAGAGGGGAAATTGAAACTGTGCAGGTATAATCGGAGTTGCATGAGGCACTCCGCCCGTCCGATTCGGGGTAGCGAACGGATCTGTTGGAGACGTCTAAACAGATTAAGAGGCGCCGAAAAGTAGCCCACAGGAGGAGAAACGGCCAATATGGGGAAGTCCCAGAGCAAGCTCGCTAAATATGATACACCGGTATTTTGTAAAATGAAAAAATTATATGGCCAGAAATGCCTGCAAGATATGGGGAAACTAATTAGGTATCATGATTTTCCAAAAGAGGGAACATTAAGTGTCACAAGATTAAATGTTGTAAAGGAATCAGTTGAAGAGGGAAGCACAAAGCAGAAAGGGTGCTGTGTGAAACACATGTGTGATAGATGTGAGAAGACGGTGAATTGTTGGGTGGGGGAGGCAGACAGAAGGGAAAGGAGAGCAATGCAGAAAGAATTAGCATGTAGAGTGGATAAGAAAAAGGAAAATTAAAAATGTGAAGGGAAAGTAACTGCATCACATAGACCTACTAACCGCTCTGATGTTTCTGTCTCTAAACATGCACCACCACCCTATCATCACTACCCCGTCGCTGAGCTGCAAGCCCTGAAAGTGGACCCTGACCTCGACTGCTCTCCGCCAAAAAGACCAACAGCACCGCGGACGGAAGAAGAAGAAACAGAGGAAGACCCCGATGTGATTCCTGAAACCCCCCACGAGGAAGCTGAAGAGGAGAGAGTGCTTATGGCAGTCCCGACAAAGAAAAGAAAAACCAGACAAATGGTGAAAGAAGAAAATGTGAGTATAACAGCTCCGATGATTGAAGTTTCGGGACCTGATGGGCCGATGATGGTTTTCAGACCATGGACTGTGACTGATATGAAGGAAGCGATGGCTCATTTGCCGAGTCCGGAAGAAGCGGGTGACAGATTTTCTACCGAACTGGTCACATTCTGCAAAGAATTCAGCCCCACTGTGCACGAGCTGAGGAGGCTGCTTGCAGTGAAACTGGGGGCTTCGAGCTGGCACAAAGTGAGTGGAAGGCTGCAAAGGGAAGACTGCAGGAGAGAAAACAGCGAATGGGAACACCGACACAACTTGGAATATCGCACAGCTGTTGAGGAGCTGGCTGAAGGTATAAGGACATCATTTCCAGCACGTGTGGACACATCAAAGATTGGCAATTGCTGCCAGAACAGAGAAGAGTCTGTACAAGATTATTATCATCGACTTCACGAGATATTTAACAAACACAGCGGATTAACAGAACCGGCTGATCGAGGAAATCAACCCGAAACATGGGAATGTCATTTAAGGAGCTGGTTTTTGAATGGACTGAGACCTGAGATTGCGCAAGCAGTGAAAACCAGCTACATTGAATGGAAAAATGGACGATTATCTGCTGTTCTAGCACATGCTTTGCATGCAGAAGAACTGCAGACAGCAAAGAAAGAAAGAGTTAAAGCAAGGACTGACAAAGATTTACAGCTGGCCCTAGTGCAAGCTGTCTCGAGGCCGGGGGAATCCTCTCTGCAGCGCCGTCAGGAGACGGGAGGGGGAAGAGGAAAAGGACAAGGTGGAAGATATTCGAGTGGGGCTGGAAGGAACTTTGAAAAACGGGGTTGTAGGATTTGCAAGAGCAATGATCACGAGATGTGGAGATGCACCAAATGCAGACTGTGCAAGAAAGATGGTCATTGGGCCAAGGACTGTCCAGACAACCAGCAAGACCAAGAAGCAGACTGAAGCGAGGAGGACGGAGAGCAGGAAGGAGGGGTTCAGGGCGAGCGGCCAGCGGCGACTGAACAGGGAAGTGAAAATTTTTTAACCACACACATACACACATACACTGATGTATACACTGCTCTCTGCAATGAAGAAAAAGCTTGCAAGTCTTTGAGTGATTTTGATTTGAATGATGAAAATTCTGATGAATGTTTGATGTATGAAAGTGAAGCATTTAAGAAAATGCCTAATTACCCCATGCTGGTCGAGGGGGTAATGATTGAGTTTTTAGCTGATTCTGGGGCTTCAAGGTCCTCAATACGACCATGTGACTTGCCATGTCAACCGTCATTATCAGATAAAACAAATTAGTCTATTTCTGCATCAGGGCATATGATTTTTGAAAGATTTACAGTGCCTCTAAATTGTGAGACAGAGGGGGGCAGAGTGCTGGATCATGCATTCGTTTATTCACCAAAATGCCCTGTGCCCATTTTGGGCCGAGATCTGTTATGCAAACTAAATTTGATACTATTTGCTGACTCCTCAGGTGTCAGAGTGGAAACAGAGGGGGAGCAATGGTGCTGTTTGCAAGCAGAGCCTCAGTGGGCCTATGAATGGCACATCATAAATCATGATTGGGCTGAAATGATGTGTGAATTGGCTAAGAGTCGAACTAAGCCACATAATACAGAAATTATGTTGCCTGACAATTTGCATTGCACGTCACATGTCGTAAGGGAATTAGACAAACAGTATGAAAAAAAACTGGTTTGAGGGAGAAAAAGGAGAAACTTTGAGATTTGAAAAAATATTTTGGTCAGCCTGACAGAAAAACAGCTTCCTTTTTTCCTAATGCCAGAGTCTGTGCCTGACTTATCACTCTCCAAGGCCAAAGAGCAGACGTGGGCTGAGATGGGGGGGGGTTTGTGAAGAAATGTGTTGATGCTACAGACTGGTGTGAGATAAGCGCTGGTGTGAAACACAGCGAGAGTCTAGGAGCATTTATGTCAGACTGCAAACATGAAATTGAGGTAGAGAGAGAAGTGGTAACCATTAGCTTGTCTAAACTGCAGTTTGTAAAACAGCAAGTTACATTTTTGGGTCATGTCATAACACCAAACAGCAAATCCCTGTCTGACAAAAGAGTTGAGGGCATTAAAGATGTACCAAAACCAATCACAAAGAAACAAATGCTGTCATTTTTAGGAATGTGTTCATATTGTCGAACATTTATCCCAAATTATGCAATTCTTGAGCAGCCTCTGAGAGCCCTAACGATAGGGAAGGGGTTGAAGTCAAGTGACAAAATTGGATGGACAGGGGAGGCGGCGGAGGCATTTGATACTATGAAAGTTCAGCTGTCTCTGGCGCCGGCCTTGGGCCTACCGGTACCAACTAAGCCTTTTGTTCAGATGGTGGATGAGAAACATGGGTTTATGACTTCTGTGTTACTGCAAAATCATGGAGACCGATTGAGACCTGTGGCTTATTTTTCAAGCAAACTAGATGCGGTTGCAGCAGGCCTGCCACACTGCTTGAGGGCGGTGGCTGCTGCTGAACAGGCCGTAATGGCGTCTAGAGAATTTGTAGGTTACTGTGACCTGAAACTTTGTGCCACACGCTGTGTCCATGATTCTGCAAGAACAGAAAACATCGCATTTATCGACGGCTAGGTGGTTACGATACCACACTATCTTGCTTGATATGCCGAATATCACTGTTAGACGATGCACAACCTTGAATGCTGCCACTCTCCTCCCGACGCAGGGGGATGGGGAGGAGCACCATTGTTGTCTGACTGAGCTAGAGCAAGTGTGTACACCGCGTCCAGATCTTTCTGACGTACCACTTGAAAATTGCGAAAATGTCCTCTTTGTGGATGGCTCAGCTTTCAAAGATCCACAAACAGGCCAGAATAAAGTTGGCTATGCAGTAACAACTGAATTTGAAGTCGTGGCGTCTGGCTCGCTGCCAGCGACCTATTCAGCACAAGCAGCAGAGCTTGTGTCATTAACAGAAGCGTGTAAACTTATGGCAGGTAAATGCGTCACAATTTACACCGATTCGCGTTACTCATTCGGTGTTACGCATGATTTTGGAGCACTGTGGAAACACAGGAAATTTTTAAAGTCAGATGGGCGCCCAATATTAAATGCTCCTCTTGTCGCAGAGTTACTGGAGGCCATTGTGCTGCCTGATAAGGTGGCCGTCTGCAAGTGTGCAGCACACACACGTAACAAAGATTTTGTATCCACAGGAAACGCCAGAGCAGACGCAGCTGCGAAGGCCGCAGCGGCTAAGCAGACAAAAGAAACAGAGTGTACTTTGCTATCTGAAACTGACCCAGACATTTCCTTTTCTTTACAGAGCATGCAGGCCTTTGCCTCAGTGGCAGAGAGAAACCAGTGGAGAAAGTGTGGCTGTAGAATGACTGATGGTGTTTGGATGAGCTGTGATGGCAAGCCTTGTCTACCTCGACACTTCTTTCCTCATTATGCCAAGTTAATGCATGGGAAAGACCGTGCATCGAAAGGGGGAATGGTTATACAAATGAAAGAATTGTGGTTTACAAAGCGGTTTACAATATTTGCTGAAAATTTTTGTAAAAGATGTGTAATTTGCAATACCCACAATGTGGCAAAAGGTATAAAAATGTCCCAGGTATCCCAGCCGGCACCGACAGGTCCTTTTGAGTATCTACAAATGGATTTCATCGAGCTGTCCCCATGTGAGGGAAAGAAATATTGTTTGGTGTTGGTGGACATGTGGTCCAAACAGGATGCAGCAGCAGTAGCAAAGGCTCTGCTGACTGAGATAGTCCCGAGATGGGGGATCCCACAGAAAATCAGCTCGGACATTGGGACACATTTTGTTAATGAGGCAATCAAACAAGTGGGTAAATTTCTGGGAATAAATTTGAGAACACATTGCAGTTACAAACCCGCCTCTGGAAACTGGACTCACATGGGTTAAAGCGCTCCCGATCGTCCTCATGTACATGAGAATGAGAAAACGATCTAGAGTAAACCTGAGCCCATACGAAATTCTCTTTGGTAAACCACCTTATATGGGAATAGATGGGTGTAAGCAACAGCTGCCATCAACAGAATTGTGTGAGCATGACATGCTGAGTTACTGCAAAGAAATGTCTTCGCTGTTG
>JALXFT010001666.1:340000-347500 GCA_023376895.1 Aspiorhynchus laticeps
TTACTAATAAAATAATAATAATATTAACAATAAGATTAATACTGAAAATAATAATAGTTTTTAATATGAATACTAACAATAATACTAAATTTAATACTAATAAAACTAGTACTACTAGTAATAATACTAATTTTAATACTATAATTGATACTATTACTACTAATAAAACTAATACTACTAATAATAAATATTACTAATAAAATAATAATAATAACAATAAGATTAATACTTAAAATAATAATACTTTTTAATATGAATACTAACAATAATACTAAATTTAATACTAATACTACTAATAAAAATAAAACAAACACTAGTTATACTACTACTACTATTAATAATAGTAATCATTTGATTTCTAAAGCACTTTTCCAGAGTTTAAAGCAGTAAACAAGCACATCGACTACATTAAACACAACCACACAAGTTCTACATAAATCTGACTCAAACAAATGCAGAGGAGACACAATATGAGTGCGTGATCAGAGATTAATAAACAAAAACAGACACCGTCTGATACCATCTCCAGTGAACGCAGGTTATTTACTTGAGCTGTTGCCGTGACGATACTCCCCACCTGATCACTGAACACTGTTTATATGATCAGGAATGAATCTGACGCACCATGTGATGTGCGTGTGAGGTAAACTGACCCGTCGAAGTTCATGTAGATATCTGGGAAACTCCCGTTTATGGCCACATCAGATCCCGGCCAGAAGTACGTTCCCGCCTTCAGCCCCTGATACATGGCTGTGTTCCAGATCTGAGGTCAGAGGTCAGAGGACATCAGAGGACATCAGTGTGTCCGATGTGTGTGTGTGTGTGTGTGTGTTTACCGGTTGTCCCTGGTACCATCTGGGATTGTTTTTCTCACTGTTTGACAGACTGAAGGAGGCGTCGAACACAGGGTCGTACATGTTATTATCCACCAGCCCGTGTGACTCGGCGTACAGACCCTGAACAAGACCACACACATGACATCACTTCCAGCACACACACGCTTTAAGACACCTTACAAAAACAAGACACTTCATCATGTTTGAGCAGGAATTTCTAAAGCTCTGAACGATCAACATGATCGTTAAACCTGCTTCACACGCAATCTCTGGTTGATAGTTTAGAGTGTTTATCCTGTAAAAGCTCTTTTAGTGTAACTGTACAAGCGTCCAGCTTCAGAGTCAAATCTGGACTGATTTTGATCAAGTAAACGTCAGAATAACTGCAGTCATATCTCCAGATGAACACTTACTGGACTGAAGCAGCTCAGCTTTACTTGATTCTCCATCAATCATGTTTTAGTCTCAAATCTGATCATCAGGATCTTTTGAGGAGCTTTACTTTCACTGTTCCTCAGCGGAGGAATGATCTTCATCTCACATCTTCTGAGGAGCCTTTATTATTCATCTCTCAATCAGCATTGCATTATATGTTTGATCATTTATCATCTCATCTTAATAAGACATATTATTGGAGATATAGAGTGATATTTAGATGAATTTATGTCAGTATCTGCTGCACTGTTATAAAGATCTCATTGATTTACATTACAAGCGACATAATTTAATCATATTAATATCAGCATCTGCAGCAAATTCATATTTTTGCTCAGTTTGAGTCTCTGAATCAATAAAATTGAGCTGTTTTTTCCTCCATATTCTCACTATATTAGTCTATATGTGACCCTGGAGCACAAAAGCAGTCATAAGTAACACAGGTATATTTGTAGCAATAACCAACAATACATTGTATGGGTCAAAATTAAAAAAATATATTTTATGCCAAGAATCATTAGGATATTAAGATCATGTTGCATGAAGATATTTAGTAAATTTCCTAACGTAAATATATCAAAACCTAATTTTTGATTAGTAATATGCATTGCTAAGACTTCATTTGAACAACTTTAAAGGTGATTTTCTCAATATTTAGATTTTTTTGCACCCTCAGATTCCAGATTTACAAATATTATCCTACCATAACAAACCATACATCAATGGAAAGCTTATTTATTCAGCTTTCAGATGATGCATAAATCTCAATTTTAAAAAAAAATACCCTTATGACTGGTTTTGTGGCTCCAGGTTCACACATGTAAGCCATAAAAGCAAATGTTTTGTAGTATTTTATGTAAAGGTGTTCATTTCAGACGATTACTTTAAATGCCAGGCTACAGAGTTAAATCAGCCAGCAGTTTATACGTTTGTCTGCACTTAACTTCATGAGTTTATTCTGTGGTGAAGGACTGGCACACAGGAAGCAGCTCAATAGGTCAAGAAACTCTCGAGGAGGAGCGATATTACGACATCAGAAGCCACAGACATTTACTAAATCATCTACAGACGTAGGCAAAGTACGTCTAGGAAATAGGAATTTCTGAAACTTGGGAATAGGACTGCGCAGGAGGAGTGTGTTTGTGTGACGTGACTCACTGTGGCGATGGAGTAGTGGTTAGGGAACGTCTTACTAGGAAACACGGCCTGCATGAAGGGCGCCGATGTACCGCAGCGTCCTGGACACACACACCACGGTTTAGTGGATTATAGAGGATGAACACAGTGTGTGTGTGTGTGTGTGAGAGTGTGTGTGTGTGTGAGAGAGAGTGTGTGTGTGTGTGTGTGTGTGAGAGTGTGTGTGTGTGAGAGAGAGTGTGTGTGAGAGTGTGTGTGTGTGTGTGTGTATGTGTGTATGTGAGAGTGTGTGTGTGTGTGTGTGTGTGTGTGTGTGTGTGTGTGAGAGTGTGTGAGTGTGGGAGAGTGTGTGTGTGTGTGTGTGTGTGAGAGAGTGTGTGTGTGAGAGTGTGTGTGAGTGTGTGTGTGTGTGAGAGAGTGTGTGTGTGTGTGTGAGAGACTGTGTGTGTGTGTGTGTGTGTGTGTGTGTGTGTGTGTGTGTGTGTGTGAGAGACTGTGTGTGTGTGTGTGTGTGAGAGTGTGTGAGTGTGGGAGAGTGTGTGTGTGTGTGTGTATGTGAGAGAGTGTGTGTGTGAGAGTGTGTGTGAGTGTGTGTGTGTGTGTGTGTGTGTGTGTGTGTGTGTGTGTGTGTGTGTGTGAGAGACTGTGTGTGTGTGTGTGTGTGTGTGTGTGTGAGAGACTGTGTGTGTGTGTGTGTGTGTGTGTGTGTGTGTGTGTGAGAGACTGTGTGTGTGTGTGTGTGTGTGTGTGTGTGTGTGTGAGAGACTGTGTGTGTGTGTGTGTGTGGGTTTATGTGGTTTATGAGGACACAAATTTGTATAATAACATGGGTATGACAGAGGTATTACAATTTGAAGATGGTTTATGAGGACACTGCCTATGTCCCCGTAATTCAAAAGGCTTAAAAAACATACTAAATGGTGTTTTTTTGAAAATCTAAAATTGCACACAGTCTCCTGTGAGGGCTAAGTTTAGGTGTAGGGCAATAGCACACACAGATTGTACAGTATAAAAACCATTACGCCTATGGAGAGTCCCCATAAACCACAAAAACCAACATGTGTGTGTGAGTGAGTGTGAGTGTGTGTGTGTGTGAGTGTGTGTGAGAGAGTGTGTGTGTAACTCACTGATCTTGTCCAGCACTGGCACGACCGTATGCCACGACTGCAGATACTCGGCTCTCAGACCGTCCAGAGACACCAACAGCAGCGGCTGCCTCTTAAAACTACACAAACACATCACATGAGTGAAGTGCACCCTCTTTAACTTCATGCTGTTCTGTGTTCATCTGCTTCTCCCATTAGCTCTTTTCACATTAGCTATCACTCTATATACTAATACAACCCTTACGAAAAATTAATATTGTAAAAGTGTAACCATGTTTGTTGTATAACTAAGGTTTTACTACAAATACAATGGTTAAATTATGAGCAATGTAGCACAATCATGGTTAATTTGTGGTTACCAACTATAGTACCAATTTTTTTGTTGTTGAGTAAAACCATCGTTATTTTTGTAAGGGGTGTGTTGCCAGGTTAACAACAACATAAAACAATATTCCACAACATTTTAATTGGATTAAGGTATGGACTTTGACTCAGACATTCCTAAACATTAACTTTGCTCTTCTTTAACCATTCTTTGGTATAATGACTTGTGTGCTTGGGGCTGTTGTCTTGCTGCATGAGCCACGTTCTCTCGAGACTCTGTTCTTAAACAGATGTCCTGACGTTTTCCTTTAATATTTGCTGGTATGATTCAGAATTGATTGCTCCATCAATGATGGCAGGCTGTCCTGGACCAGAACAGGCCCAAACCATGATACCAGCACCACCATGTTTCACAGATGGGAGAATAGTCTTAAGCTGAAATGCTTTCTCTGAACATAATAGCTTCTCATTTAAACCAATAAGTTCTATTTTGGTTTCATCCATCCATTAAACCTTTCTCCAATAGTCCTCTGGCTTGTCCACATGATCTTTAGCAAGCAATTTCTTTTTGGAGAATTTTCTTTCTTCCATGCACACCATGGTTGCTCAGTGTTCTCCTGACGGTGGACTCATTAATATTAGCCAATGTGAGACAGGCTTAGAAGTTACCCGGGGAACTTTGCAACCTCGCAGACTATTACACGTTCTGCTTTGGAGTGATCTTTGTTGGTCGACCACTTCTCGGGAAGGTAACAGTGGTCTTGAACTTTCAAGCAGCACTATATATATATATATATATATATATATATATATATATATATATATATATATATATATATATATATATATATATATACACACTGTATTGCCATAAGTATTGGCACCCCCTTCTAATGAACAGGTTTGGCTACTTTAGTAATTTCTATGAGTACAAATCTTAATGTTAACGCATATAATGATATTCTAGGAAATTGTGTGCTTCTAATATTATAGCAACAGTTTGGACTCGTTTCTATTCTAACATGACAATGTCTCTGTGTATAAGACAAGGTTCAAAAACAAAAGTGTGGAAGAACTTGACTGGTCTGCATAAAACCAAGTCCTAATCCCAGTTTAACACCTCTGGTGTGACTGTAAATGCAGACCTTGAGACAAAAACTCATCACCAAACACCAATGACTTGTACATATGGGTTCAGTCATTTTAGACACTTACAAAACTGTTGCTACAGAGATGAAATACAATTTTTAAATACATGAATTATGTTCCCATCGTTGTTGCCACAGATTTGGAAGTGCATCTGTTCTAAAGAAGGGGGTGCCAATACTTTTGTCTATATAGTGTATGTACAAGTCATTGGTGTCTGGTGATGAGTTTTTGGCTTGTATGTATGTATAAATCTCAATTTCACAAAAATTGACCCTTATGACTGGTTTTGTGCTCCAGGGTCACAAATGTGTGTGTGTGTGTGTGTGTGTGTGTGTGTGTTACCTGCCGGGACATTTGGCAGTGCTCATGTCGACACACTCATCCTGAACCCACTCTGTGTCTCCTGCATCACACACACAGAACAATATTGCAAGATAAAAACATGAGATATTTGGCCTTCGATGCATTTGTCACTCTGACACCGAACTGCACAAAAGACAGTCAAAAACACCCTAAAATAATGTAACATTGTTAATCTTTATAACTTGCAAAATTAAACCTTTTTCACTCAGAAACTGCCAGTGAATTTCATAAATTATTACAAAGAAATAGAAAGCAACACACTGAATTAAACCATTTTTTTTTTTGGAGAAAACTGAAATTGTTTTGACTGATTTACAAACTCATTTTCTATGCTGTCACTGTCTTTAACTAAGAATATTCCCGGGAGCGCTATTCCTCGGTGGGTTGTATTCTTTCACCTTTTATTTATTTTATATACGGATAGGTGCAGAAGTCAATATCCAGGCAGACACATTTTAAATATGCAAAAAATTCTAAAACTGTAGTTATTGCAGGTAAAGTCGTCGAGAAGGTCATTTCATACAAGTATTGATGATAAGCTAAGTTGGGTGGAAAACACAAATATTGTTGTATCAAAAGCACAAAAACGGTTATATTTATTGAGGAGGCTTCAGTCCTTTGATATGGATAAATCTATTTTGATAATATTTTATAGATCTTTTATCGAAACTGTCTTGACTTTTGCTATGATTTGTTGGTTTTAGATCCCAGATGCAGAGCATTGTTAATTACAGGCTCTGTGTGAGAAAAACCTTCTTAGGAAGTCCTTGATGATACATATCATATTTAATATTCAGAACTGCTCTCCTCAGGCAGACGATACAGAGAGCCCAAGTGGAGGCTGTTAGAGCTTCTAGATCTTTTGCTTCAAATGCAGATTTGATTGTAAACAATTATGTGAAACAAAGATAAATGTGTACTATGAATTTCAACATATGAAAAATGGTGCACTTGTTAATGCCCGGGTTTTGTTGGTGTGGTTGTATTTGTTGTGATGTTTTTATTCTAGCATGTTTTATAAAAATGTGTGTTTGTGAGGTTGATGCTGTATAAATTGTCCTGTGAAGGGACAAATAAAGATTACTACTACTATTACTCTACAGAAAAGCGCCCCGAGTCCCTGAAGCACAGACACACTGCTGCTGATGCTGCTGATAATGATACTGATAATTATGCTGATGATAATGATGCTGATAATGATGCTGATGCTGCTGATAATGATGCTGATGCTGCTGATAATGATACTGATAATGATGCTGATGATAATGATGCTGATAATGATGCTGATGCTGCTGATAATGATACTGATAATGATGCTGATAATGATGCTGATGCTGCTGATAATGATACTGATAATGATGCTGATGATAATGATGCTGATAATGATGCTGATGCTGCTGATAATGCTGCTGATGCTGCTGATAATGATGCTGATGCTGCTGATAATGCTGCTGATGCTGCTGATAATGATACTGATAATGATGCTGCTGATAATGATGCTGATGCTGCTGATAATGCTGCTGATACTGCTGATAATGCTGCTGATGCTGCTGATAATGATACTGATAATGATGCTGATGATAATGATGCTGATAATGATGCTGATGATGCTGATGCTGATAATGCTGCTGATGCTGCTGATAATGATGCTGATGCTGCTGATAATGATACTGATAATGATGCTGATGATAATGATGCTGATAATGATACTGCTGATAATGATACTGATAATGATGCTGATGATAATGATGCTGATAATGATGCTGATGATGCTGATGCTGATAATGCTGCTGATGCTGCTGATAATGATGCTGATGCTGCTGATAATGATGCTGCTGATGCTGCTGATAATGATACTGATAATGATGCTGCTGATAATGATGCTGATGCTGCTGATAATGCTGCTGATACTGCTGATAATGCTGCTGATGCTGCTGATAATGATACTGATAATGATGCTGATGATAATGATGCTGATAATGATACTGCTGATAATGATACTGATAATGATGCTGATGATAATGATGCTGATAATGATGCTGATGATGCTGATGCTGATAATGCTGCTGATGCTGCTGATAATGATGCTGATGCTGCTGATAATGATGCTGATGATGCTGATGCTGATAATGATACTGATACTGCTGATA
>JALXFT010001666.1:352500-355000 GCA_023376895.1 Aspiorhynchus laticeps
TTTTTTTTTCCCTAAAACTTTTTTCTCGGGTCTTAAGAGGTTAATACTGTTACTATTACAGCCTGTCTGACCGCTGATGAGTGTGTTTGTGGATTCCATGAATAAACATCTCTCACTCATTAACAAAATACTGCATAACTGTGACTGTGACATTATTATTATTCATCTAGAGCTCATGAAACCTCTCTGACCCTCCACAGATGATCTACAGAAACACTCATCAAATCAGTCCTTCTACCATCAAACCTGAGTCAATAAGAGGAACTACTCAACTCAAAAATATGAATTTCACTGGATCAAATCAAAATATGACTTTCTGTTATGAAACAGGACGTTGATTTCATAAACATCCTCATATGAGGACATCGGGACTAAAAGCATGTTTATTACGCATTTTGGGAGACATAAATGAATAGGGAAAGAAATTATATTTCAATATCATATATTATTATGAAAATCTTGTCAATTATTACTCCCATTATTACACTTCTTTTTTCATTACATGTTGCCCCAAAAACACATTAATATGCAAATTAGATTTAGTTTATAGATACATTGTATGTAATGAGAAAACCCGTTTATGGCCATTTTACACACATTTTGCAGAAAGAAAAAAGTTATATCGAATCATTCTGCTATAATATAATTTTATTGAGTTTGGTTAAGAAAAAAAAAAAACATTTGAAAACTAAAAATGTATTGGGTGATTTAAAAAAATCAATTGTTTTTGCCTATGCATGTTCATTCATGTCTTTTTTTTTTTTTTTAAAGATATTGAGTCCCGATGTCCTTTACCAAGGACATAGCATAACTTATGAATGAATTTTTTTTTTTTTACAATTTTTTTTTTAATGCTCTAAACTTTGTAAAAACATTTTTAAAACTATTTTTTTTTCCCTAAAACTTTTTTCTCGGGTCTTAAGAGGTTAATACTGTTACTATTACAGCCTGTCTGACCGCTGATGAGTGTGTTTGTGGATTCAATGAATAAACATCTCTCACTCATTAACAAAACACTGCAGAACTGTGACTGTGACGTTATTATTATTCATCTACAGCTCATGAACCCTCTCTGATCCTCCACAGATGATCTACAGAAACACTCATCAAATCAGCCCTTCTACCATCAAACCTGAGTCAATAAGAGGAACCACTCAACTCAAAAATATGAATTTCACTGGATCCAGCGGATCTTAATGGAGGATTTGTGAGATTAATACACTCATAATGAGCTGAAAAGAGTCTGAACTCACCACAAGAACCTTCTTCTTTTCTTTTACAGTAATACAATCTTTATAGACATGTTTAAATGCAATAAATATAAGAAACACATTATTCAATGCTTTTTACTTTTGCATTTAGGCTACTTCGGGATTTATATATTAAGTTGCTCAAGCAAGTGGCAAAACATTTAAACTACTTATATTATCACAAACATTCTAAATATACTTATGACTGGCAAAAACAGTCAGCTCTACTGATTTCTTTTTGCATTTAAATCTTTATTACAAGCAATCCTGTGGTTTATAAAGAACTTTGCTTTCCATACCTCCACGAGTGCCATCTATTATTGTCTTATCTAAAAATGCTATTTTCCTTTAAACCTAGCCAAAAAGCCATATGTGATGACTCTGAAACACAGTAGACTTTAATTATATGCATTCATAGTGTAATTACTACATTTTCGTGTCAATCCATGCGCATATTTAATGCAAACAATGCGCTGTCACTTTAATTCAGTGCGTGCCGTACAGCAAAGATAGACTCGATGTGGAAACGATCTGTGCACTGCTACAGACGCACCGCTCCTGGAACGCACGACCGGACCGGACCGCAACCGCGTGCAGAACGCTCTGATCCGTTAACATGAGCGCGGAAAAATACACACCATACACACTGCAAACGGAGTAATGTGAACCTGGCATTATGTGTGCGCGCTGAGAGTATGCTTTGTATAAAGGACATAGCATAACTTATGAATGAAATATCATTTTTTTTTTTTTTTTTTTTTTTAATGCTCTAAACTTTGTAAAAACATTTTTAAAACTTTTTTTTTCCTAAAACTTTTTTCTTGGGTCTTAAGAGGTTAATACTGTTACTATTACAGCCTGTCTGACCGCTGATGAGTGTGTTTGTGGATTCCATGAATAAACATCTCTCACTCATTAACAAAATACTGCATAACTGTGACATTATTATTATTCATCTAGAGCTCATGAAACCTCTCTGACCCTCCACAGATGATCTACAGAAACACTCATCAAATCAGTCCTTCTACCATCAAACCTGAGTCAATAAGAGGAACTACTCAACTCAAAAATATGAATTTCACTGGATCCAGCAGATCTTAATGGAGGATTTGTGAGATTAATTTACATTTACATTTATGCATTTAGCAGACGCTTTTATCCAAAGCGACTTACAGTGCATTCAGGCTATACATGTTTTATCACTATGTGCGTTCCCTGGGAATCGAACCCACAACCTTTTGCGCTGCTAA
>JALXFT010001666.1:357500-372500 GCA_023376895.1 Aspiorhynchus laticeps
AGACTAAGAAATCAATAGATAAAACCAGAACACAACAAATAAAAGACACTGCTAACATTTCACAATGAACTCCTATCAGCTGATGACTGCTGATCAATTAACAAATATGAACTAACAACGAGCAATACTTTTCTTACAGTGTTTCTTAATCTTTATGTTAGTTATTAAAAATAGCTCCACTAAATAATATTAATAGATACAAATTACGATTTTTATAATGTATTAGGAAACGTCAAAAGTGAATATTAACTGTTCTTCTTCAGTATTTCTGTCTTTTGTTTCTAAACATCTTTAAATCAAGATACATTTACTGGAGAAGCAAAATTACTTAATATGAAATTCTGCTAAATATCTATTTTAAATGATCACAATTTTTAAGCTTAAATTTTTTTTTGAGTTTATTTATTATGAATTTGAAAGTCTTTTGCATCATAAGTAAATGCATCTCATTTAAAAAATGTGAAATTAATAAATACTTTATACATATTTTTCAATGTTAGTTCATATTAGCTAATGCTGTTTACTAATATTAACAAATGCATCTTTACTGTTAAGCGTTAGAGAGTCGTTATGCAAATGCATCATCATCAAATGTATCGTTTGTACTATAGCGACTAAAATTAAACTATTGTATGTTCTTCGGTTTGGTTTTTAGATTAATCTTGCATTATGACATTAACAATAGACAATTATAGGAATCATCATACTAAAAAATATACAATATAACTACATTCTTCTGCTCAAGCAATTAAAAAAAAAATTTTTTTTCATGATGTTGCATAAGTGTGAGTGCACAAAAAACTAAGTTTACAAGGTTTGCAAGGATGTGAGCGTGGGAATCTGGTAATTATGGTAATTTTGGTAATTGCATGAACACAGGGTTACAGACGCGAGGAGCTGGAAGCTGAAGTGGGACTGCGCTTGTGACACGGTTTCATCATTATTAGCTTGAAGGTGAATAATAAATATGACACAGTGTATAAAACTATACAGTGGAAGCGTGGGGTGCGGTGAGTGTGAGACGTCATGTTACACGTCATGCTCAAAGGTCCGCATGTGTGTTTTGAGCGCCAGCACACGCGTGTAGAGCAGCGCGGCGGAGCGGTAGAAGTCCAGCCCCGTCAGCAGCTCCACGTCTCTCACTCGAGCCGTGTGTAACTTCAGCAGATCCTCCGCCCAGCGAGACTCGTCCTCCCAGCTCTGCAGAAAACACAGGGTCAGCATTTCATTAAACCTCGCTTCATTTAAAACAACACAGAAGCGGCTTTCCTGCCTGTGTTCATGTTTTTCCTGGTGAAATATGAGAAAGTAAACAAAGGCAACACAACTAAAAAATAAAAATAATAAAATTGGTCTCAGACTTCCCCCCTAAAATTCAAACATAAAGTATTTTTTGTATAGAAATATTCAAAATTATTAAGTAAAATAATAAAATTCAAATACTGAAAATATTTAAATAAAATACTGAAAATCAAATGATCAAATTCAAATACTGAACATATTCAAATATTTAAATAAAATACTGAAAATCAAATATTCAAATTCAAATATTTAAATAAAATACTGAAAATCAAATATTCAAATTCAAATATTTAAATAAAATACTGAAAATCAAATATTCAATTCAAATATTTAAATAAAATACTGAAAATCAAATATTCAAATTCAAATATTTAAATAAAATACTGAAAATCCAACACTTGAATTGAAATATTCAAATTCAAATGATCAAGGCACATATTCAAATGAAAATACTGTAAATCAGAATTCACCTACTAAAAAAAATCTAATCAAATTCAAATACTGAAAATCAAATAGTCAAATATTCAAAGTCAAATAATATGAGTATTTTAAAACCAAATTTATATTACCAGCCCAATTCAGCAATGTTTTGTAAAATGCAATCAAATCAAGAATTTGTGATGTGTTCAATCTCTTTAACTTTTATTTAACTGACAAAAGTACAAAGAAAAGGTTTCCAAAGTTTTCACTGACAAACGTAAATGTATTTTGTAAATATGAACAAATTTTGTTTTTGACGGCTGCAACATTCCAAAGAAGTTGTGACAGAGGCAAAATAAAGTGAAAAGATTATAGACTGTTTTGAAACGGTTCACAGTAAGCTGGTAAATTGGTAATAGGTCAAGATACCATGTTTGGGTATAAAAGGAGCATCTCAGTCTTTGCAAGCAAAGCTGGATCATGGCTCATCACTTTGTGCCAAATTTCATGAGAAGTGTCAACAAAAAATAAAAAATTACATTTCGCAATGCAAAATTGCAAAGAATTTAGGTCTTTCACCAAGTACCCGTCACGCTGTGCCTACTGTTGAAGTGAGGAGACGTGGGAGAATTTACAAAGAACAGTCTTTAATGATCCAAAACAGGGTAACACACACACAGCACATGGTTTAACACTGGACACAGTAAAACACAGGGCATAAGTAACATGGAACTAAACGAGGATAATATAACACAGGTGGAAACTAATGAACTATAATGAGGACGGGAACAGGAAGATAACCAAATATGGGCATAGAGGGAAAAAACAACAACAAGACAGGAACACAGGTCTGACCGTACCACACATAATATTGTGAAAAGATTCAGATATCCAGAGAAATCACAGCACATGTAGGGCAAGGCAGGACACCTCAGGTGAATGTGCTTGACCTTTGACCCCTCAGATGGCACTGCATAAGAAACCGTCATGCTGCTGTGTTAAATATAGCCGCATGGGCTCAGGAGTACTTCAGGAAACCACTGTCATTTACCACAGAAATGCATCTTGAATCTCTGTTACTCGAGGAGAAAGCTATACATCAGTTCTATGCAGCGATGGACCAGAGCTCATCTCAGATAGTCAAAGAGACTGATGTGCTCGGTGAGTCCACATTTCAACTTGTTTCCGGGAAAAATAGATTTCGAGTAGAAGTCTGCTACCCGACCCGAGCCCGACGGGTCCCGAAATACTTTCGGGTTGGGTTCGGGTTAATGTTTAATGAATAGCCTCGGGCTCGGG
Organism: Aspiorhynchus laticeps; assembly: GCA_023376895.1. Taxonomy (NCBI): domain Eukaryota; kingdom Metazoa; phylum Chordata; class Actinopteri; order Cypriniformes; family Cyprinidae; genus Aspiorhynchus; species Aspiorhynchus laticeps. The sequence continues at coordinate 360,522 of JALXFT010001666.1, forward strand.
CTTGTTGCTCTATGTAGGCTACGCTGCTTTCATAGATGCACACACACACATTATTGCACACAGATATCAGAGAGATCGCGCAGCGAACACACAGCACAGACACTTTTATTAGTAAAATAGCTTCAATAGGCTACTGACTCGCAACGTTATATTTCTCTGCAATGAGGGGGTGAAATCAGTGTTTTTGAAGTAACTAAACCTCATTGCTTGTAGAGAGAGATGCGCAGACGTAGGTTCACACACACGCAACTATCCCTCTCTCCCTCTCTCTGTCTCTCGCTAATTCAAATAAATGTGATCTTACCGCACTACATCTCTGTGTCTGACTTAAAGCAGGCCGAATGCTAATGAGCCTTAACTGACGAAAATTATCATAATTTGCACGGTGGAAGAATTATCGTCTTGTCGTATACAACCATTCAAAAACTCGGCAGAATTTATGTGACCGCTGCACCTGATGTTCATAAACTTTCATAACTGGTAAGTGTTTTTCTTTTGCCTTGTGAACTGGCCGAGCCTCGATGAATCTGTTTATTTACAAGTATTTGTTTACTGCCCTTGCATGTAATGATGAAATACAGCATCTTATTTATTTTAAATTGGCTATTCGTGGTAAAAAAAAAAAAAAAAAAAAAATTAAGACTTCGGGTCGGGTTCGGGCTCTAAATTTAACTTCGGGTCGGGTCAGACGATCTCAGGTACGGGCCGGGTTCGGGCTTTGTCAGTAAATGTCTGTCATGATATACGAGTGCATCAGAGCAAACACCATGTGTGACTGGCTTAAGTGTCAAGGTATTATTGACATGGAAGCTTATATTGGGATTGTACAGAGATATATACTGCCATCAAGATGATGTCTTTCATGGGAAGTCGTGGTTATAAGATCTAGACAATGCTAGGTCTCACTCTGCATGTGTTACAATGGTAGACTCAGAGTGAATGTGTTAGATCAGTCCAGATCTGACTCCTATTGAACATGTATGACCAAGTAAGGCTGTCAAATTGGCTGAAAAACTAAATTAGAATTTTGTACTAAAATATTATCAATATTCAAACTATATTCTACTTTAAAAGGCATCATTTCTGTTAGGGTTAGTTTCTCTCCTGAGGCCACAAGAGGGCGCATCGAGCAAAATATTACTAATGCACGTTTATTCAGAGCAATAAAAAACAAGACTATCTTTGAACAAAATGCATAATGTTTATAAACATTTATATTTAATTACGTTGTTTAAACAATTAGAAACTACAAATATCATGTATGCATGTATAGTTTAATACAAAGGACCGGAAACCAATCACAAAGAGATGCAGTGGGATGCAGAAAAACCGCCATAAAGTCTCGAAATGTGTTTTTTAAAAATTGAACGTATTCATTTTACATGCTTTCTAAACATACAGCTCTTGTGTGAGATGCGATAGATGTTTCTATAGAAAATGCAATAAATATGCATTCTGTGTGAACGGCTTGGTTTCAGTTTTGACGTAAACAACATCATCTATTATATATATTATATTTATATTTAGTCATTTAGCAGATGCTTTTATCCAAAGCGACTTACAAATGAGGACAATAGAAGCAATCAATTTTAGTATTAAAACAAGATCCAAAACTAAAAGCTAAAACTGTATAAATACTACACATACACATTTTAAAAATAAAAAATGACAAAAATGACAAATGCATACAACTAAATTTCAAAACTTCAAAATTTGAATTCAAATTACAACAAAATTTCAGATCATCTCTGCATTGATATTCTCTCTTTCCACAATATTTTGAATGAGCCGCAGTGTGTTCAGCTGGAGAGGCTAAAAAAAAAAGCATTAAAATGCAACGACACCAACATCGTCATCACATCTCGTGTCACTGATAAAGCTGCCTGACGCATATCTAAAATTCCAATGCAGCGTTTTTGCATTCGAATGTGGATTTTTATTTTTAATGACGAATATTCAAAAAAAAAAAAAATTGACAGCCCTAATTGACCAGTCATGAAAAGAAGAATCAGACAACTACAATCACAGACCGCTGAGCTTCTGAAGTCTTGTTTTTAAAGAGACACTGAGCAAACATTTACATTTACATTTACATTTATGCATTTAGCAGACGCTTTTATCCAAAGCGACTTACAGTGCATTATACATGGTTATACATTTTTTTTTTTATCAGTATGTGTGTTCCCTGGGAATTGAACCCACAACCTTTGCGCTGCTAACGCAATGCTCTACCACTGAGCCACAGGAACACACATTTAGCCTGCAGAACTTTCATAATTAGTATCCTCAATTACCAAACAATGAAACATTGTAACTAACAGGGTTCCTGCGGGGTTTGGAAAAGTATGGAATTTGATTTAAGTATTTTCCAGGTCTAGAAAAGTATGGAAAAGAGAAAGCCGAGTATGGAAAAATATTTGTGTTTCCAGACTTTTTCCCCTTTTCAGTTTTTTTTAATTTAATGAAAATAAATGTAACGTACAAGAAGTGATGCTTCATGGCAGCTGTTTAGTGATCGTCAAATATGACTGAATTATGAATTACAAATATGACTGAATTAATTCAAGGTGCACGTTTTCATTATGCAAAATGTCGGTTATAAGCATTTTGGGTTTCTTACTATATTCTTAGCACCGTATTAATTAGCCTCATGGACCTTTGCAAAAATAAAAATATATACAGACTTATGTACGCACAAGAAACCATTAAACTTAGTATATAGGATAATGCACACTGTGCCACCTTTTGTGCAATCAGCACATTCGCTGTGTGGTGTCTTGGCCACTGACTATGCATTAAAGGCCTTGAAATATAGCATAATGCCCCAATGAAAGCCAAACTTAAACACTTTTTTTTTTACAGTACCAGTCTTTTTTTATAGACCCTTGAACTTGGCAAATTTTATGCTATTAGCCCATTTTATGTCATGGTTTCTCCACCAACACAGACGATGTGTTAAATTGGACATTAGGCCTTGATATTAAAGGTACTACCGTAAGAAAAGCTAAATTTTGACCAGGTAGATCTCATGTGCATCCATGCTATTGTTTTATTCATAGTAATGAATAGATGGCAGTGATGCACAAAGGAAATAGGTTATATAAAACTAGAAATTGCAATGCAAAACATTTCCATGCACATGTGAATAGTTTCTCGAGGGCTCAAATAAGTTTCTTGTGCGCATGTAAAAGTCTGTTGTATTTTTTATTTATTTTTTATTTTAGGGATTCTGTTTGATGTCACTTCAAGAAAATCTATTTTTAAAAAAACCCTCCCTGAGAAAATAAAAATATTTACAGATTACTGTACTATATACCAAATTTAAAGGTGAAAATAATGCTCTATGAATCATTTATGTTAAATATGGTCTGAAAATCTACAGAGAGCTCTGGAAAAGTATGGAATTTTGAAATGGACACATTTCAACACAATGTGACACAATGTTAAACGTGCCTCTGTCCCAACTTTATTTGGAGTGTGTTGCAGCCATCAAAATCTAAATCGGTTCATATTTACAAAATACATTTACGTTGGTCAGTGAAAACTTTTCTTTGTGCTTTTGTCAATTAAATAAAAGTTAAAGAGAATGAAAGAAAAAAAAACAAACAAAAAAAAACTTGATTTTATTGCATTTTACAAAATGTCCCAACTTCTCTGGAATTGGGGTTGTATGAATGTGGAGCAACTTTGAGCACAGTCTGAGACATAGTTGAGATGTCTTGAGGATAATTTGCGGTGTAAAGATGAAGAGGGTTTTAATTTAACTCCATCCGCCCGTCAGCACTGATTCACCGTCTGAACCGCAGACTTTAGTAAACACTGCTCTTTCCAAACTGTACTTTTCACCATTGCGTTAACAATATAAATCACACATTTACTATCATTTACTGGTGACTCATAAAGCAGTGTCACTGTGGCTTAATTAACAGCTCACTTTGTGTGTGTGTGTGTGTGTGAGAGAGTGAGAGAGTGAGAGAGAGAGAGAGTGTGTATGTGTGTGTGTGTGTGTGTGTGTGTGTGTGTGTGTTGTGGTCTGGTGTTATTTAGACTCTAAATGGCTCCATCTGCTGGTCAAACCTCACAACTACATTATATAAATAAACTACATATATTATTCACTAATAATAATTACACACATTATTAATATTTATATGCACAGGAGAACATCTTATAAACACTTCACACGTGTGTGTGTGTGTGTTACTGACATTGCAGCTCTAGCTGTTGTGTGAGTGTGTGTGTGCGTGTGTATGTATATGTGAGAGTGTGTGTGTGTGTACAGGTTTATATATCCTGGTGGGGACTTAAACCTGAATACACACTCATGGGGGCTCGTGTCACAGTGGGGACATAAACTGAGGTCCCCATGGGTACAAAAGCTTATAAATCATACAGAGTGAGTTTTTTTTGAGAAAGTAGAAATGCAGAAAGTTTCCTGTAAGGGGTAGGTTTAGGTGTAGGGTTGGTGTAGGGAGATAGAAAATACTGTTTGTATAGTATAAAAACCATTACACCTATGGAGAGTCCCTACAAGGATAGCTGACCAGACTGTCTGTGTGTGTGTGTGTGTGTGTGTGTGTGTGTGTGTGTGTGTGTGTGAGAGAGAGAGAGAGAGAGAGAGGGAGAGAGAGTGTGTATGTGTTTGTGTGTGTGAGAGGGAGAGAGCGAGAGAGCGAGAGAGAGAGAGAGAGTGTGTGTGTGTGTGTGTGTGTCTGTGTGTGTGTGTGTTAGAGGGTGACACAGGAGTGGATTTTCAAACCTCTCCCGCCCCACTCACACAAAAAAAAATCCCGTCCTGTCCCAATCCCGGAAGAATGACTCCCATTCCCTCCCACTCACGTGTTGTTTTTTTTTGGCCAGAATCTGTTAGTTACAGTAAAATACAGTACAGTTGAATAAAAATCCAAAACCCAACAAGCCCATAGATGACCCAAAGAGCTACAGACCAATTTCACTCCCGTGCGTCCCCTTCAAATTCCTGGAGCGAATGATTCTTGCCAGACTGGAAACCATAATTGACCCACAGCTACCCAATGCAAGCGGGCTTCTGCTGTGGTCGGAGCACAGTGCACCAAGTTGTTAAGCTAACAAATGACATCGAAAATTGTTTTGAAAAGGCGGGAGTTATTCTAGTTGACCTCACTGCAGCCTATGATACTGGCTGGCACCAGGGTTTAACCCTGAAGCTACTGCGAATGATCCCTGATCGACACATGGTGCGTTTCATTTGTAACATCTTGGCAAACCGCTCTTTTGTCCTTAAGACTAGCAGTGACCAGACTAGCAGACCTCGCCGACTCCGTAATGGTGTCCCCCAAGGTTCGGTGCCATCACCCATGCTCTTCAAGCTTTACATCAGTGATCTTCCCCAAACGATATCTAGAAAGTACGGCTATGCGGACGATCTTGCACTCCTTCACTCCGACAGAGTCTGAGAACACACTAAGAGCAGACACGACCCAGCTGGCAACCTATTTGAGGACTTGTCGGCTTAAGCTGAGCAAAGCAAAAACAACTGTTACAGCCTTCCACTTGAACACCAAGGAAGCTAACCATCAACTTACTATCAATCTTGATGGCACACCACTCCCTTACAGCGCCACACCAACCTATCTTGGCATGCAACTGGACAGACAACTTACGTATAAAGAACATCAAGGCACTATGTGCAAAGGTGTCTGCTAGAAACAACCTGCTACGCCGTCTGGTCGGATCATCATGGGGCGCCAGTACTTCCACCTTACGAACCAGTGCACTAGTACTGCAGAATATGCATCCCCTGCATGGTGCAGGAGCTCCCATATAAAGAAATTGGATGTAACACTGAACGACACCATGAGGCTCATTATGGGATGCCTTCGCCCAACACCAACTGAACTCCTCCCAGTGCTCTCAGGCATTGCCCCAGCACCTCTTCGCAGAGAACACCACACTCATACTCTTGTCACCAAGGCCTTAACATCTCCAAGCCATCTACTCCATGATTTAGTGGAGCAGTCGAATCTTCTGGGTCAGCAACGCTTGAAGTCACGTCATCCCTTCTCCCAACATGCAGCTAGGCTTGTGTTTGACATCTGTGAATCATGGATTACCGACTGGCAACAGGTGCCTCGACCGGCACATCGGAATATAGCCCCCAACACAGCCCTACCACCTGGTGCTGAGCTACCAAGGAAAGAATGGGTGTCCTTGAATCGTCTGCGAACTGGTTTTGGTCGCTTTGAAAGTGAAAGTGACGTGACATACGGCCAAGTATGGTGACCCATACTTGGAATTTGTGCTCTGCAATTAACCCATCCAAAGTGCACACACACAGCAGTGAACACACACACACCGTGAACACACACCCGGAGCAGTGGGAAGCCATTTATGCTGCGGCCCCCGGGGAGCAGTTGGGGGTTCGGTGCCTTGCTCAAGGGCACCTCAGTCGTGGTATTGAGCGCTGTACATACACTCCCCCCACCTACAATTCCTGCAGGCCCGAGACTCGAACTCACAACCTTTGGATTACGAGTCCGACTCTCTAACCATTAGGCCACGACTTCCCCTTCCCCTTTGGTGTATTTATGTACCGCTGGGGACTGCGGCAGTCAGCTGCCTGCCAATGCGGTGCTCATGAGCAGACCGCCCAACACCTGATGGATGAGTGCCCCAACTTCTGTCCACCTGTGGACTTGAACCTTTGTCATCCTGGGCCCTCCACAAGGGAGTGGTTACGGCTACTAGGGGATATTATACAGTATAATGCTGTCTCATACGAGAAGAAGAAAAATCCAAAATGTAGTTTTTTGTTATTATATTGAACTGAAAGCCAGCTTAAACAATGCACAGTGTGCATTGCACACACATTAAATTTCATGTAAATCATCCACGCTAACACACATTTTCCATTTGAATTTTGCTCATTTGAAAGCAGACATTTCACTCTCTATAGATATATTTTTCATACACGGAATTTTGAAGTTTCTCGCACAAGTTCACAGAGACCAGACGGCAGAAGTGCATCCTGTTTGCTTTAATTACTTTACAGAAGCGCAACGTTTTGTTGTTATTCTGAGTGCACACAAATAACCGTAGAGTCTTTACAGATTCGAAAGATGTATTAGGCTACTTTTATCTGTATGACCAAAAATGACAGAGTATTTTAAGAGCAAGTGAGCGCACCGGCGCCTGTCCTGCAGCGAGTGCTACTGTTCAGCTCCACACATACACTTCAATAGCGCACATTTCTCTAGGTTAACATTAGATTAAGCAGCCATGTAAAGTTGCTACTACATACATCTTTCAGATGAAAAGCCATGTATTACCATATAGACCAGCCACGATCTGTCCGTCACGAGAGAGAGAGAGAGTGTGTGTGTGTGCGTGCATGTGTGTGTGTGAGAGAGAGAGAGAGAGAGTGAGTGTGTGTGTGTGTGTAAGAGAGAGAGAGTGTGCGCGTGTGTGTGTGTGTGTGTGTGTGTGTGAGAGAGAGAGTGTAATAATAATCCCACTGATTCCAATAGACATGACGAGCATTAACACAGAAACAAAATAATAATTGTAGCGAAGATGGAACCGTCTTCATATGTATTCCACGCTTTGCAATGATTCACAATGAACAAGGAGTAGGACAACAATTTAGAAGCATCAAATCTCGCTATAAATGAATAGATGGAGTTCCTGGAACTGGACATATATTTAATGACATAAGGAAAAGAAAATCTTATGTCACGTCATTCAACCATCAAACCATGAATGCTAACTGGGTGTATGAGTTACTGAACAGGGATACTTTAGCTGAGAATCCTGTGGAGGCAGCAACATTTGGAAATCCCTATCACAGAGGTCATCTTGCTGTGTGTGTGTGTGTGTGTGTGTGTGTGTGTGTGTGTGTGTGTGAGTGAGTGAGTGAGTGTGTGTGTGTGTGTGAGTGTGTGAGTGAGTGAGTGTGTGAGAGTGTGAGTGAGTGAGTGAGTGTGTGTGTGTGTGTGTGTGAGTGAGTGAGAGTGAGTGTGAGTGTGTGTGTGTGTGTGTGTGTGTGTGTGTGAGTGAGTGTGTGTGTGTGTGAGAGTGAGTGAGTGAGTGAGTGAGTTTCACTGACATTACAGCTCTCGCTGTTGTGTGTGTGTGTGAGTGAGTGAGTGAGTGAGTGTGTGAGAGTGAGTGAGTGAGTGAGTGTGTTTCACTGACATTACAGCTCTCGCTGTTGTGTGTGTGTGTGTGTGTGTGTGTGTGAGTGATTGAATGAGTGAGAGTGAGTGAGTGAGTGAGTGAGTGTGTTACTGACGTTGCAGCTCTCGCTGTTGTCTGCTCTGTGTGGCAGGATGAAGCAGGTGACTCTCAGATCTCCGTCACACTCGTCCAGCGTCTGGTTGAGGTTCTCGCAGCTGCTGATGATGCTGTAGAAGTGAGTCGGGATGAAGACGGAGCCCAGCGCCTGCCTGCAACACACCACAGGAGAGATCATCACATACACACTTCAGAAACACACAACATTTCATCATTTCATATTACTCAATAATAATATAAAATAATATTCAATTATATTTAATTAATTATAATGCATTAAATATATAAAATAATAATTATTAAAAATAAATTAAATAACTGAAATAATTACATATTTAAAAATATACATATTTATATATAATGCATGTATATAACTTTTTTATATATATTCAAAATAATTAAATAATATTTAACAAGATAAAATAAGAATTTTATATTAAAAATAATTAATTTTACATAATAATTAAAACATGTTAATAAACATAGCATGAGGGTCAGGGTTGTGTGTTTCTCACTCTTTGATCTTCTCCTCTGTGTCTCTCAGTCCGTCGTGATCGTGGTCAAATATGGGTCCCATGATCACATTTATGCCGTTATTCTCCAGACTGTATCTCCTGAGGACGTCCCTCTGCAGGAAACTCCACACCCCTACACACACACACACACACAGACACACAGACACAGACACAGACCGACACACAGACGCACACAGACACAGACCGACACACACACCGACACAGACACACACACACACACACACACACACACAGAGACACACACACAGACACACACACAGACACAGACACAGAGACACACCCCACACACAGACACACACCACAGACAGACACAGACACACACACCCCACACACAGTTGATTTAGTCTCATTTCTTTCTCAACACGTTTATTCTTAGGTGTGATGTTTCATATTTTCAGTCTCATGTTGCTCTGTGTGAACTGCAGCAGTGAGCGGAGCTAAAATACATATATTTTTATTAAATATACTTCACAAATGCATGAGCTAATTCAATGCACAAAACAGTTTATATATGCAAACAGCAATTCACAAACTCACCAAATTCATATTCACATTTCTGATTTTACGTGCACTGATCGTTGATCTGCATTTGCAGATTTTTTAACCAATCAAATGCGAGTTTTCACTCCAGCTAGAGTCTAGAAGTGCAATGCATTTGTGAATCATATTTTGTAAATAAATAAATGGTGGCAGTACAGCACTCACTCTTGAAAGCGGGATACATGGGAACGGTGTTTGTGATGAGTGAAGCCTCGTATCTGGATTCAGCCGTAACAGAGAAACCTACAGAGATCAACACATACATAAGATTCACCTGGAAATCATCTTGAGCCAAGATACTACATTGCTTTTTATATGCACTGGTCAGTTTTGGGGCTATTTTGCTTCCATATCATGTCTCTTCTTTTAGTCTAGTGAACAGAAAACATCCAAATCACACAGAAGTGTTTATTTTATTGCTCTTTATCTATTTGCATCTGTAGATTTCACACACTGATTTATACAACATATGGTGAAAATGTGTTTTTTTTCTGTCTGTTGACAATATTTTCTGATTCATGGAGTGATAAAGAGAGAAATATCCTCTGAAAAACCTTTAACTCTAATATGAAAACAAAATCATATAAGAATTATGAACCAATACTTAAATTTCTGTATGTAATCTAGTGCATATTTGCCTTTTTGCATGTTTAAACACAACATTTCATCAAACTTTGATAAAAAAAAAAAAACAATAGTCTTTATGATTAATCAGCTGAAGTATGGTGAGACCTCTTCTGAAATCAGGCGTCGCTGAGGTAAAAAAAATTTTTAATTCAGTGAAATATCATCTTGATTTCAGATCAACAGATGAGTGTGTGACTGACCCGGTGGGTAGAGGAAAGCGTGTGTGACGTCTGGATCCTGGGTGTACGAGTTACATGTGTGTGTGTGATCGAGACGAGGGTCTGCTCTCACACACTCGCTGGACGACACGGCCGGAACATCCACCTGCACACACATACACACACGTTTGTTTTTTATGGTTTCATGGCCTCTCCATAGGTGTAATGGTTTTTATACTGTACAAACCGTATTTTCTATGACCCTACACCTCACAGAAAACTTTCTACATTTTTAGATAAAAAAAAAAATCATTCTGTATGATTTACAGTATAAGCCTTTTGAATTATGGAGACACTGAAAAAGTCCTCATAAATCACCTTCTCGTTGTAATACCTGTCATACCCAAGTCATTATACAAATTTGTGTCCTCAGAAATCATAAACATGCACACACACATGCACAGACACACGCACACACACACGCACAGACACAGGCACACATGCACAAACATGCACACAGGCACAGACACAGGCACAGGCACAGACACAGGCACAAGCACAGGCACAGACACAGGCACAGACACATGCACAGACACACGCACAGACACAAACACGCGCACAGGCACACGCACAGGCACAGACACAGGCACAAATGCACAAACACGCACACAGGCACAGACACAGATGCACAAACACGCACACAGGCACAGACACAGGCACAGACACAGGCACACGCACAGACACACGCACAGACACACATGCAAAAACACGCACACAGGCACAGACACAGGCACAAGCACAGACACAGGCACAAGCACAGGCACAGACACAGGCACAGACACATGCACAGACACACGCACAGACACAAACACGCGCACAGGCACACGCACAGGCACAGACACAGGCACAAATGCACAAACACGCACACAGGCACAGACACAGATGCACAAACACGCACACAGGCACAGACACAGGCACAGACACAGGCACACGCACAGACACACGCACAGACACACATGCAAAAACACGCACACAGGCACAGGCACAAGCACAGGCACAGACACAGGCACAGACACAGGCACAAACACGCACAGACACACGCACAGACACAGGCACAGACACACGCACAGACACAGGCACAGACACGCACAGGCACACACGCACAAACACGCACACAGGCACAGACACAGGCACATGCACAGACACATAAACACGCAATAGACATAGGCACACGCACAGACAAAGGCACAGGCATAGACACACGCACAGACACACGCACAGGCACACGCACAGACACACGCACAGACACACGCACAGACACACGCACAGACACAGGCACAGGCACAGACACAGGCACAGACACAGGCACAGACACAGGCACAGACACATAAACACGCAATAGACATAGGCACACGCACAGACAAAGGCACAGGCATAGACACACGCACAGACACACGCACAGGCACACGCACAGACACAGACACACGCACAGACACACGCACAGACACACGCACAGACACACGCACAGACACACGCACAGACACACGCACAGGCACAGGCACAGGCACAGACACAGGCACAGGCACAGACACAGGCACAGGCACAGACACAGGCACACACACAGGCACAGACACAGGCACAGACACATAAACACGCAATAGACATAGGCACACGCACAGACAAAGGCACAGGCATAGACACACGCACAGACACACGCACAGGCACACGCACAGACACAGACACACGCACAGACACACGCACAGACACAGGCACAGACACAGGCACACGCACAGACACAGGCACAGACACAGGCACAGACACAGGCACAGACACAGGCACACGCACAG